>JASCZW010013619.1:0-25049 GCA_034211315.2 Aedes japonicus | reverse complement strand
CAACTATAAAATTGTTATTGGCCAAGTTTTCCTCCTCTGGCAGCATCTGTTGGGCGATTTCAAATTCGTTTTTTAGTTTCCTCACTGCCGCCAGCATATTTGCTCCATTATCGACAGTAACCGAGAATATTTGATCGACGGTGACTCCATAAGACAACACGTCCAAAATCTTTGTTTTGAGGAAAGCTGCTGTTTGGCGCTCCTTGACTTCTATCATGCCTAAAAGGTTACAATTAAGTGAATAAGAACATTATCGATGTGTGAACGATTATTTAAGAATGGTATGTAAGTGGTTGAATATTGGTGGGTTTTCACGTGTGTGGGTTGTTTGACAAACATACCTAGAGTCCGGATGACAAGTTTTCCATTCAAGACGCATTGCACGTTTATACCTAACACATGGCGGTAGTACCATAGACTAACTCTAAGACCAGTAGGTCCCATACAAAAACGATTTTTTTCTTGGCTCAGTCAGTACTAGAACATCGTCCCAAGCTCGGTCCCAAGCTCAATAATGCACCCCTTATAATGAACTCACATGAACACACTCTCAAATACTCTGTCAAAATAACACAGCAAATCAAAACAAAGGCGCAAATATGCACTCAAAAAAATCGTCACGTTGTTTCCACGTGAAACGCACGTAATTTTCGTCCACTGCCAAAACCAGTGATATACACGTGGAATTCACGTAAGAGCTACGTGATTTCCACGTAACTCCAAATTCTACGTGAAAATCACATAAATGTTACGTGATTTTTCACGTACAATTCACTGGCACGTTATTTTCACCTGATTTTACTGAAGAAGATTTGGTTATATGTTCAGGTGAAAGTTACGTGAAATTTCACGTGGAAATAACGTGACGATTTTTTTGAGTGTGTATAACAAGGTGCTGGATTCAAGGTGTAATTCGGACCAAGGGGTTCTACAACAGTGAACCAATTTCAAATCGCTAGTTGCATATTGATTGTTGGTAGTACCGTGACGCGGAGTCGACTTTTAGGGAAACCAAATGATTTTTCAATTCTTCAGCTAAAGCGATCCTAGTCCGATTGGCTATGGCATGTATGTATGCCTTATTTTTACTTCGATTTACTGAAACACCTACTGCAGTGGCAATAGGGTCAATCAGTAGTTTTAACCCATCCCACTCTACGCACGAAAGGGGAAGATTGTGGCAGCAAATTAACTTCGTTAACGCTTCCAACAGGAGCTGTCTATCGACGGCGACAGGACGTTTGTGTATGATTCTAGGTTTTTTGACCACACCATTTGAGTCATTTACCAAACCATGCTTTTTTGCTGCATTTGCATGCTGAGTCCGGAAATGGCGGATAAAGTTTCCGACATCGCAGGTCATCTGCTTATACTGGCAGCCACTTGTCTCGTCAATGCAGCAAGTACCTGATTGCCTTCTCGTTTTATAAAATCTAAAGCGATTTCTTGAAACGATCGCTTAGTTTCACTTCGCCGTTTTTTCTCCTTCTGGGACGATGATGACGGACCTGGTTTTTCCATGTTCGGATCAGGATTCAAAATCGCTTCTAATATGAAATATAAGAAAAAAATCATCATTAGAGATGATATTCAGATTTCGGATAATGAAATTCATGCTTACCGATTGATATTCAAAACAACAGTGACAGCAGATTTTTGACTTACACTTAGTGCCGACTTCATTCATTGCAGTAAATTAAGTTCACTTGCCTAAGAAGTGACAGATGCGTATTCATGTGTTATGTTCATCTTACACAAGATAATCATGAATGCCGGAAAAGTAAACATTATCATTACACTGGAATAAAATCATTGTCACTTCTCATGAATATTTCATGAAAATCCAAGGCACTGATGTCTAGTACTTAACATGAAACTTTCAGCAACTGTAACTTTACACTTCGGGAGGGGTCACCCATCAATTGTTCCCTATCCTTACGTTTGATAGTCCATAGATTATAAGTAGTAGGTTATGGAAAATGTGAAATATGGAAGACAGATTATGTAGTGACTGACGTGTATAATGGGAAATAATTTTCTCTACGCTATGAAACCGAAGTACCACATCTGGCGACGAAAAGTAACAGGATTTGTGTATAACACACGACCGGTTGACGTAGACTACCTTAAATCGTTTGATAAGTTTCGTAGCAGAACATTGCAACGCAGGTACTGTTCCAATGGGACATTGGGTTAGCATAAGTAAGTGAGTAAGTATGTTGGAACATCCTATGATTTGCTTCTTAGGAATTATTTGGCAGCCGTGGAAATGGACGTTTGGATTGAATGTTGGTATGATGAAAGGGCAACGGTTGTGCTCGCTGTAGTGATGGTGTTGATGTGATCGACTAACTGGAGACCATTATGCTCATCGCGTTTCTCGTGATTTCACCGACCTCGACACCGGCCGAATCCATGTTGGAAAGCTTCCAACATTCGGAGCTCATATATTTTACCCGCTATCACCAGTACAATTTTCACAAGACTGATTTTTACGATCAATGCCTATACTCTTTGTGATACTCCTAGCAACGCAGAGATTGTGAAACCACGCAACACAGTGGGAAAGGACACTAGAGGGGTCATTCAAATCTTATCAACTGATGTTCACGAAAAGGGGTAAATAATATAAACTTCTTACAATATTAGAGTATTTCCTGTGAAGTAGCATTCTGTTTTCCTAGATTTTGCTATGGTATGATTGATTAAATACATAGTACATGCTATACTCTCTACAGCGTTATAGATTGATCAGGGTCTGTATGGGACTTTAAAGTCAATAATTAATGATATTTTTGAAAGTTGACAGTCGTGAAAAACTCTAACTGATTGAAGCAATAATAGATCGAGAAATGTTTATGTTTCAATTATTTTCAAATTTTCCTTTGACCCCTACCCTTGCCGTCTGATCAAAATTGCGTGGATGTCGTCCTAACAGATCGTTATATCAACTGTTTGTCAGAAAATTAAATGGTACACTCTTTACAAAGGTTTAAAAGATGATACGAACTCGAGTTGAAGGTTCTACTTCAGCGTCCCAACCAGTAGTTGGCAACGCATTACTTCTGGCTGCTCTCAGTTGCGCCTGATTAACACGAGCTCTTTCGGCATCGTGTAACCAGTAACTACAAGGTTACAATTGTACTGCTTGAACCCTGGGCCAATTCGGTTAACATTAATGATTAATGATCTATATAATAAAAATGAGTTGGGGTTTCCTTTGTCACGATTTAACTCGCGAGCGGAAGGACCGATCGGCGTGAAATTTTGTATGCAGAGAGTTTTGGGACCGGAGAATAATCTTATGATGGTTTGAGACCCCTCCTTTACTGGAAAGGGGGCTCCATACAAATGAAACACAAATTTCTACACAACTCGAGAACTAATCAAGCAAAGAAACCAAATTTAGCATGTGTGAGTTTTTGAAGGCAAAAAGGTTTCTATGGTAGCTTGAGAACCCTCCCCTCATAAAAAGGGGCTCCATACAAAAAAAACACAATATTCTGCATAACTCGGGAACTAATCAAGCAAACGGAACGAAATTTCGCATGTGATGGTTTTTTAAGACAAAAAATGTTTCTATGTTAGTTTGAGACCCCTTCCCATCCTAAAGGGAGGGGGAGGGCTCCGATACAAATGAAATACACTATTCTGCATGACTCGAGAACTAATCAAGCAAATGGAACCAAATTGAGTATGTGGTGGTTTTTGAAGACAAAAAATTGTTCTATGTTGATTTGAGACCCCTCCCCTCTCTGAAAAGGGGGGGAACCTATTCAAATGAAACGCAAATCCTAGCATAACTCGAGAACTAATAAGAGAAATGGAACCAAATTTCGCATGTGGAAGTTTTTGAAGGAGGGAAATGTTTCTATGGTGATTTGAGACTCTTCCGTCATATGAGGAGAAAGGGGGGAGGGGGTGCTCTCAAACAAATGGAACCCAAATTTCTGCATAACTTGAGAAATAATCAAGCAAATGGAACTAAATTTGAAATGGACGAGTTTTTTAAGGCATGAAATGTTTTTATGGTGGTTCAAAGCCCCTCCTCCCTCTAAAAAGGGGGGCTCTCATACAAATGAAACAAATTTCAACCAAACATGAGAACTATAACTATAAATTAGAAGAAAAATTAGTAATCTCCATTTAATTCCAACTACCTTTGCTTATCTTCGACAGATACGCGTATTTCGTCTACAATGTGCAGACTTCTTCAGTGTCTCGTACTAATAACTCGACTGAAAGAAAACCTTCGCCACCTGCCGTATATATACTATTTTCTAAATACAAAACGTTTACCTATCATTAAGGAGTGTATCGAAAAGTAGTTATAAACTTCCAAATAATAAAATAGGCATGAAAACATGGTTAAAATTAACATACTATTTCAGTTTATTATAGCTTAACATGTTTACAAAAGATCCAAACGGAAAAACTAGTCATCATGTTCATTTCTGTAGAATGCCCGTACCTTTGATTTGACACCTGCCATCAAATTCCTGCACAGTGACCTTTGTGCACTTCCTGAATGCCGCTGCCCAATTTTTCTTAAAATCGGTCATGTTTTGGGACACTGTACCATCCTTCTTAAATATACGCTTGACTATTGCCCAATAGCGTTCGATCGGTCGCAACTGGGGACAGTTTGGTGGGTTGATGTCTTTTTCTACGAACTTGATGTTATTCTCCGTCAGCCACTGTAGAGTGGATTTGGCGTAATGTGCCGATGCCAAATCTGGCCAGAAGAGAGGAGGGGACTGGTGCTTTCTATACAATGGTAGCAACCTGTTCTTCAAACATTCCTTTGATAAATCTCAGCATTTATAGTTCCTTTTGTATAGAAAATTGAAGAACGCAAGCCACATGTGCAAATAGCTTGCCAAATGAGCACCTTCTGACCGAATTTCTCCATCGCAACAGTCGTATCTGCGGTTGGCACACGTTCCCCAACAGATTTAGTATAAAACTGCGGCCCCGGTAGCGTTCTTGAATCTTCTTTAACGTATGTTTCGTCATCCATCAAAAATGCACTGGTCGACATTGTCCAAAATGCAGCTGTACAGCTTTTCGAGCCCTGGTTTTGGCACGAGACTTTTGTTCCGGATTGTTTATACCTATCTTATTATTAGTTTGTTTATACCTATCCTGAGTCAAAAACAAGTGTACTTAGTATCTAACTCGCTTCTTTCTCATCTATACCTAACATACTTATTGTGTAGCAGCGGGTGCTCCGCTTCGTCGGGTTTGATGTCGTTTGGGTAGTAAGTTGAAGAGCCATGTGTAACCGTTGCCTTGGTCTTTGTTTAGTAGATTTGTGTTCTAGTGTTTGTTTATTTCTAAGCTTTCTGCGACGTCTAATTTCCAGGGTGTAGATGAGAACTATACCTACTGCTTTGCAAATTTGTATTCAGTGGTTTTTGGGTCCGGGAAAGCATCTTATGATAGTTCGAGAGCCCTCCCGCTTCTAGAAAAGGTGGGATCACATGCAAATGAAAAACAAATTCCTGCATAACTCGAGAACTAATCAAGCAAATGGAACCAAAATTGGTATGAGTGAGTTTTTGAAGGCAAGAAATGTTTTTGTGGTAATTTAAGACCTCTCCTCACTCTGAAAAGGGGGGCTACCATACATACGAAACACAAATTTAAACCAAACATGAGAACTATCCCAACCGCTATGCAAATTTGTATACAGGGGTTTTTTGGGTCCGGGAAAAAATCTTATTATAGTTCGACACCCCTCCCGCCTTTAGAAAGGGGGGCTCCCATGTAAATGAAAAACTATGTTCTGCATAACTCAAGAACTAATCAAACAAATGCAACCAAATATGGCATGTGGAGGTTTTGTAGGCAAGAAATGTTTCTACGGTGGTTTGAGACCCCACGCAAAAGAAACCAAATTTAGCATGTGTGAGGTTTTAAAGGCAAGAAAGGTTTTTATGATGGTTTCAGATTCCTCTTCGCCCTGAAAGGGGGGGCTTCTATACAAATAAAATACAATATTCTGTATAACTCGAGAACTAATCAAGCAAATTGAACCAAATCTGGCATGTGGAGGTTTTTGTTGATGAATACTGTTTCAATGCTAATTTGAGACCCCTCCTTTTTCTGAAAGGGGGGTCTCCTATACAAATGAAACACAAATTTATGCATAACTCGAGAACTAATCAAGAAAATGGAACCAAATTTGGCATATGGAGGATTTTGAAGGAGAGAAATGTTTTTATGGTCATTGAGACTCCTCTGCCTTCTGAAGGGGGGGGGGGGGGTAGCTCTCATACAAATGAAACATAAATTTCTGCATAACTCGAGAACTAATAAAGCAAATGGAATCAAATTTGGCATGTGGAATTTTTTAAAGGAGAGACATATTTCTATGGTCGTTTAAAACCACTCTGCCCTCTTAATGAGGGGGGTCCCATATAAATGAAATGCAATTTTCGGCATAACTCGAGAACTAATAAAGCAAATGGAATCAAATTTGGCATGTGGATTTTTTTGAAGGTCAGGCATATTTCTATGGTGGTTTGAGACCCCTTTGCCCTCTGAAATGGGGGGGGGGGGGCTCTCATACAAATGAAACGCATTTTTCTGCATAACTCGAGAGCTATTCAAGTAAATGAAACCACATTTGGCATGTGGGGGTTATTGGAAACAGGATTTTTATTAATATAAAAATGGATTTCTGTCTGACTGTCTGTCCCAAGTAACAATTCAAATGCAAATTGGTTTTATTCATGTTTTATGGTAGTTTTATCAAAGCATTATGGAGATCATCTGGTTTTATCAGGGCATTTTCCAAGTTAAGGTGGTTTTAATTGATTAACAGTTCTTAAGAGTGATTAAAGAACACTTGAAGAAACCTCCATAAAACTACATCATTTATAAGTGTAATTCACCTTATAAGTAATTTTATAAGATACTTGAGTCCCCTCTCAAGACATCGTTTGTAACTTTCATAAAACCTGATAAAAGTTTTGAGGAAGTTTTATGACATTCTTCTTTAAGGTGAATGTATCTTGAAAATGCTGCCATAAAACGCTCTTAGAACCATTTGGTTTCGAGTAAGAGCACACACTCTTGAGAAAGAACATTATGTGAAAAAATAAACAAACTGGACAATGGACGCCCATAGGTGAAAGAAAATATAAAATAGTGGATCGTTCAAGCGGAAATTCAATAAAAACCTATCCAATATATTGAATACTCCTTCATCTCAGCCACCAACGGCCTTTTTTTCCATCGCTAGATTCCATTGGAATCGCAGCCTACTGAGACTTACTTATCAGAAGGGTCTATGCGTTATGCGTGCTATTTTTTTGTAACGAATCAAATTAAATGGTGCAATGTGTACGAGAATCATAACTCATGATTATTGATTTTATGCCAGTTGTGCAAATTAAACCTAACGTCCCAGGCAGTGGATTATCGCCATGCGTTATCGTATGTCCACCACCGTTAGGTGGAGGAGGTGGTGCGTTGGAATTGCTCAGTTATCTACTACACAGCGCACTTCATCCGACGTTAGGTTCATAAACCTATAGCTATAGCATATAGATCAAGAGGAAAAATCATTTTTCACTCAACTGATGTTTCCGCCTTCCAGGCAATATATATTGTTATTCTTCCCAAAAGCATTGTTAGAATATTCAAGTTAAATTTTCTTTTTTGTTTTTGTTTTTTATCGACTAACGCTGGTGATTAAAAATATTATATTATAAGCTGTTATTATGACTAAGAACAACAATTATGCATAGGCACTTTTGATTTGCACCGTCACGTTTTCTTTGTTTATGATGTGCCTTTTTCACGCTGATTTTATGGCTATCTTACGAGAGACTTGTTTACCTTGAGCAATTCAAACAAGTTTTATTCAAGCGTAACTCATCTTTTTCAAGAGTAGAACAAATAAAGATGAACTTATCGCACTCCTCAAAAAATCTTGTTAGTCTTGTGTAAGAAATATAGGTTTTATTTGCGTTTTATGGTAGTTTTAGATAAAACCATTGTAAAAATGGCGAGCGTGGCTATTCTGGATTCCCTCGGAACGGTAGCCATTTTCATAAATATGCAACAAAACTCTAATTTTTCCAATGGTACGAACAATCAATGCTGTTTAAAATTCATTTTGAAACATAAAATGGATTGTAGACACAATTTATTCAAGATCTAACAATTTATCAGCCTTGCCACCTAATTGTTGAATTTTCAACTATATTTTTTATTTTTTAAATAAGTCAATGTTCTAGCAAAAATTCAGAGGCGTTAAAATTTTCGAACTTTTATGTTATTAAACACCAATAAACTGAATGTCGTATGAAGAATTCATCAATCGCAAGCAAAAAACAGATGCATTTATGGTCAATTTAACAATTAATTTACATACGTATCCACTTTGGAAGAGAATTATAGTAGCTTCCACTCAACCATAAACAAAAAAAAAATCGCCATTCAGCAGAACGAATTGAAAAATGTAATCTTCGAATCATATTTGTGACGGACTGGAAGTGTTCTTAAAGAGGAAAATCATAAAACTATTATAACTTGTGGTAGTTTTATCATAGTTTTAAGTATGTCTTGAATGTCATTACAAGTATGTACCGATAAAACTATCAAGTTTTAAGCCAACCTTGGGCAATAGTCTTGAGAACCTCCTGTAGTATGGGCCTTTTGGAACTTAAGAGGGTTTTATGGCTGTTTTATCGATGTTATGTAGAATATCTAGTTTTATGCGTGGTTTTATCAAATGAGTCTTGAAAACTTCTTCAAGTGTACCTTAAAATTGAATTTGTTACTTGGGGTATGACCGATCGGAGTGAAAATATGTATGCAGGTATTTTTGGGGCTGGGGAAGGTTCTTATGATTGTTTGAGATCGCTTCCCCCTTCCGGCTCGCATACAAATGAAACACAAAGTTCTGCATAGCTTGAGAACTAATCAAGCAAATGGAATCAAAAATGGTATGCGGGTTTTTTTGAATGCAAGAAATGTTTCTATGGTGAATTCAAACACAAATTTCAACCAATCCTGAGAATTATCCAGGAAACTAAGCCACCAACTGTGTATTGTCTGGGTAAGAAGAATGTTCTGATAGAAGTTTGAACTCCTTATTACTCAAAAAAAAAACTCATTAAAAAAAAGCGTCAGTTCTATGTAATGTTCATTCATTTAGTTGCAAGCGTAGCAACGCTCGCACCGGGATCAGCTAGTTTTTTTAATAAAAATTGTCAGTGAATGACTAAATGTAGAATAAATGTTTGTGCTCCGTGTCCTCATGTTTGAGTAAACGTTTATTGTCTGTTGAATAGCCCTTGGTTGACAATAGATGACAGTTTCATAAATAAGTTTGTATATAGCGTGTATTTCGTATATACACACACTTAGAAAATGAACCGAACTCGGTTGAATTTGAACCGAGTTTTCATCTGCTGAACGCTCGGTTGTCTGTTCGGTTCAAATTGGAGCAACCTAGTTCTCGTTAAATTTTTATTTTCTAGCAAACTGTTAATTTTACCGAAAAACTCGATTGATAAAAATAAATCCAATCAGCAATAACCGAACATCGGTTTTCTCAAATTTTACTGAACACTGTCAAACAAACCGACATTTCTGTTGCAGTTAGGGAATTCGATTCTTTATGGCAGAGTTGGAGTTTTGGGTTCTACCTTTGGCGTTTCTTACTGTATCTGGTAACCGTTACTGCTCCAATGCGTGAGCTAACATGCTTTGGCGTGAAATTCATATGGGGCCTGGGGCGAAGACCAACAACAGTCTTTTCTTACGTTGAGGGAAAGGATATCCAACATTAAACTCTTGCGGGTTTTTACTTCGAACTCGTGTCGTTGTGGATGCTTCGCCCGTTGCACTTGGTGCTGTCCTGATACAATTTGATGGTATTACAAATTATCATCCTCAACCTATTGCGTATGCTAGGAGTCATCAGAGTCATCTGGTTGTATTGGAGTCATTGTTGTATACACGAATTGGACGAATCAACGAAATGCAATCGAGTTTTTATAGCTAGTGAAGGAATCAATGTACCCGGAAACATGAGATGAGCTAGAAGTTATCCTTTTGGCGCATTTTATAACGAGCTGGGTTTGGTTGGAGATATGGTTGTACGAAAAAGCAAGCTCGTTGTGCCAACTAACCTGCGATCGGCCCATGAAGGACGTCCCGGTGAGTCCCTGATGAAGCGTCGGCGAAGTTATTAATTATGTATAAATATTTAAATATATTATTAAATAATTTCCTATACATCCTTATACATAAATCCCTAATTCCTAATACATAATCCTTTTACATAATACTATTCTTTTTAAAGAATAATTTGAGGTTCATTCGAAGGAAATTATCCTAGTACAATTCAGACTTCAATTGTCCTAAAACCAACTGCCAAAATTTCGAAATGAACCTGCTGTTTTGACATTTCAAGTCAATCGGTTGTAACACATGAAGTACGATTGCAGTACGATAGCGTACTTGGCTACTTCAATCGGACTGGACATGCTTCACATAGAGTACAATTTCCGTTATAAAAATGAAGTAACGCACGTTACACTTCCGATGTGAGCCGTACGTTATTTTATATTTTCCCCTCAAGGGTTTCCAAAAGCCTGCTATGCCGATGCCGTTCCATTCAGTTCTAACGCAATTATTCTATTTATAAAAATCCGCGCCTGCTCCTTTTTATCGCAGTCTTTTTGCAATCATTGCTATCCCCTTCTTTATACAAAAATAATACTGAGGACTACGAAACCTTTCCCCCGAGGGCATGCATGGGTACTGGCAAAGAAGTTCTACTGCGCTAGCGCAGTGATATAAAAGGAGGAAAAATTATTCGCATTTGTGATCTATCCACTCACGAGAACTGGAACCAAGAACAATTCGTTCGTCGATTCCTTCAAATTTAGCTTCGTAAGTACAGAAAAGCAAACGCTTTTCATATTACTGTCCCTTGAAGTTACCAAGGGCCCGGAACACATGTTCGATTCCTGAGCCCAGAACAATTTCCAAGGTTTTGTTTTTTTCTCGAGAGAGTACAATGCTTATCAGTACAAGAAAGCTAAAGACGTACACAAAATTCTTCAAGAGCTGGAAAGGAAAGGCGACTGGGATTCGAACCCTTGCACTGTTCTAGATGAACTTGTTCTAACTCTGAGGGGGACGACGATATGCCAGAAGCAGGGATTTCATTGCGGAATTAAACAGAATGTGTGCCGCCGCCTCAGTCAACTAGGGCAAATCAGCAGCCCGAGTGCAGGCAGAATAAATTGCAAACATCTAAATTGCAGGCTGTATAACTGCAGTCGCGATTCAGGTCTCAGCTCTCAGCGCGATAGAAGTGATAAGAGCTAATTACGCAAACAGCGAGTGGATAAAATTACGAATACTTGGTTGAAGCTGCATGTTGGTATGGTAAGCGAGCAAATGTTTACTGGAGCTTCAGTTCTTGGCGGCAGTTGTTTCTCATAATCCTTGTATCTTATCCTTGTAGATCGAACGATTTGCCGCACTGGTTTTCTCTTTGTGAATAACGCGGCTGCAAAAGCATTTTCCCGTTAAGGCCCGTCATCATGGATTGTCGTTTTTACTATTTGACACTGCATGGGAGGGTGTGATTCGGAGAGCAGTGATAGAAAGGAGTGGTACGGTTTTCAGAAAGTCCTTCTTCTACTGGCCACTAAACGCAGACAACGTGCCGTGGGTGTCTTTGAACGGGGTACGATCTGCGGTGGAGTGCAGATGAAAGACGGAACGTGAAGAAGGCGAATGAACCACGAGTTGCATCAGTTGCTGCTCGCATCGTTCACACCTCTAAATTCGGTCGTCTACGGTAGGCTGAGTATGTCGTAAGAATGTCGTACGACGGCCCAGTTAAAGCGATTCTCGATAACGATCTGACGGGCACAAGACGAAAAGGTGCGCAACGAGTAGATGGATTGATCAAGTAGAAGGTGACCGGCGAACCGGATTGAATGGATACAACTTCTTTGTACAGCAGAAGTATCCCCGGTTTTTGACAATCCGGACCAACACATGGCTAAAAATTCCGACGATAGGGTACGAACGAATAACACGAGGGTGTAGGAAGCTAGCATTGGTTATGGAAACCGCACTTTATACCGACAAAAGTTAATTTATTGCTTGATACACTTTTAACCAAGATGTATTAGATGCAAACTCGTGCACCACTTGATTACGAGGGTTATTCAGAGAGTCGAAGTGACGTTTGTCACTTGGTGAAGTAAGAAAAGTCACCTGCAGTGACGTGATTCCCCATTTGATCTACCCAGAAGAGTCACGTCACTGCAGGTGACTTTTCTCACTTCACCAAGTGACAAACGTCACTTCGACTCTCGGAACAACATTCTTCGTTTCGGGAATAAGGCAGTTAAGTTCAACAGACATCCATTTGAATTTACATTTTTTTTTCATTATGACAACTAAGAAAACAACAAGATTTGTTGGTTGGTTTTACCAACGCCTATGTTTGTTTCAAACAAATTGTGGTACACGCAAAGAAATCACTCTGCTTTGAATCAACAAAATATTTTGTTGCTATTCAAAACAAGATTTCTATTTGTTTCAGTTTAAAAAGAAGTTAAAAATCAATTCAAAATTTCATTCTAATCATACTTATAGAATTATTTAAAGTAATCACCGCTGTGTGATATTAATTTAAAAAATATTTGATTTATAACAATCACATTTATTTTTAGACTCAAATGATTGATTTATTGCTTGAAAAAACTATTTTTTCACCCTAAGAAATCACGGTGTTTTGAATCAACAAAATGATTTGTTGCTTTTCAATACAAGATTTCTATTTGTTTCAATTCATAACAAAGTTCCAAATCAATTCAAAATTGCAATCTTACCAATAAATTATTTAAAATAATCACCGCGGTGCGATATTAGGATATTAGTGTAAATAATATTTGGTTCATAACAATTACATTTATTTTAAACTTCGTTTTAAACTTAAATGGTTAATTGATAGTGTTAGCAAAACATTTTTACGACCGCATATTTCATAGCGCCAAATTGTTATTATTCAAAAGTGTCTCAGTGCTGCCGACAAGGCAAGCATGAAGTTTTGTTTTGTTTCAATTAAATGGTTTTGTTGTTTAGTTCATCAATGTTTATTATTTCAACAAATGTGTTTTGTTGGTTTAAGAAAACATTTGGTTTTGGACAATAAAACACGATGTTCAATTCTAAATATAAAGCATGAAGTTTTACTTCAACTCAAAGGTTTTGTTGAATTAATTCCTCAGTTTTGTCGGTCCATATTCAAACCAAAATTTTAGTTGAATTGATTCCTATTTTGTATTGGTATAACTACTTATTTTTTTGCGTGTATGATTTAAACTAAATTGCTGTTTGAGACAAATAAATGAAAACGGTTGGAACAACTTGAAATATCTCAGATTTTAGTAAACAGCTTTGCAGAAAAAATTCTGTCAATCCGACTTCACCAGAAAAAGTTATGATCGTTGAAAGGCAGCTTTTTTTTTTTTAGCAAAAAACAGTAAAGTACAGTAAACCACCCGACATACGCGGATCCTCTTGCTGGTGGTCTCAAATGATAAATGGGGATTGACCCCTAGTGTTCATGGGAACTGTTTGTAATATCATGAACTTCAGAAAATTCCTGTAGAGAACTTCAGGGAAATTCTCCAGAGAACATCAGTGAAATTTTGCAGAGAACTTCAAGAAAGTTCTGCAAAGAACTTTATGCAAATTTCTGCAGAGAACTTCAGGGAAGCTCTCCAGAGAACTTCAGGGAAGTTCTTCAGAGAACTTCAGCGAATTTCTGCAGAGAATTTCAGGAAATTCCTGCAGAGTACTTCGGAAGTTTTCAGAGAACTTCGTGAAAGTTTTTCAGAAAACTTCGTGAAAATTCTGTGGAGAACTTCTGGGAAGTTCTTGCAGAGAACTTCGGCTGAACTTAAGGTTAGGATGTTGATATTAATATACGTAGAAACATTTAAACCAGTTTAATGTAAACATTTGTGTATGTCATGTTTCATTGCTGCACCTATTTACTTTTCAAAGAAGCGACAAAATAATGTCATTTGCCAAACATTTCTCACCCTTAAACGAAATACATGCAAAATTGACATTTCTTACCTTGAAGCATAGATTTGTGATCATTTGAAAATCTCCATGCACTTACCAACATTAATTTGAATAACACAAGTAATCCAATAACAGTTTCGTACTGTCATAATTTTTCTTCAGTAATTTGGAATGTTTTGCTGGAATAGCAGGATGCTCATTTCCATTACACAGAAGAACAGCTTTAAAACTTTTTGAAGAGCTATCGATGAATAGTTGCCTGCAAAGTCCATCCTATTTAAAAAATGATGAATAGGACTCTTGCCGCTTGAAATTAGTAGCTCTGCTTTTAGCTTTTGTTAAAGGATGTACCATTTATAATCCGCACTCACAAAATTGATTCTCAAAATTCGAGTTTTTATCCGATCAAAATTTGGTCGACTTAAACTTGACGCACACCTCTCATTTTGAAGATGTGTGCGTGTAGCATAATGCCTCTATTTTGATTTTGAAGAAACAACGCATCAGAATTTTGCATGGCAAAAATACAAACTACTCTCATGTCGCAAAGAAGCTGGGAATGGCGCCTTCAACCGTGGATAGAGCTAAAAAAAGAGCCGGATTGTCGACTTACAAGAAAATGGTGACTCCAAATCGCGACGATAAACAAAACACGTCGACCAAAGCACGATCGCGAAAGTTGTACACGACAATGCTGACGAAGTTTGATTGCGTGGTACAGGACAATGAAACTTTCGTCAAGGAAGACTTTAAACAGTCTCTTGGACAGGAATTTTATACGGCAACCGGACGCGAAAGGTGGCAGATATTTACAAGCACATTAAACTGTCAAAGTTCGCGAAGAAATATCTGGTGTTACAGGCCATCTGTATCTGTAGCTTGACAAGCAACGTTTACATTGCGACCGAAACCGTCAACCAGGAAATTTATCTGAGTGGGTTTCCTACAGAAACGTCTACTGACTTTCCTGAAGCGACACAATTGTTCCGTTCTATTTTGGCCGGATTTGGCATCTTGCCATTACGGAAAAAAGGCCATGGAGTGATATGCTGCCAACAACGTTAGAGTGGTGCCCAAGGATAAGAACCCTCCCAACACGCCAAAGCTCCGCCCAATCGAACAATATTGAGCCATCGTCAAGCGGCACCTCAAGAAAATTCTAAAAAGCTGTTGTGAGCGAGAAACAGTTCAAGGCAAACTGGCGTTCTGTGGGCCCGGCAATTCGCAATCGGTAAAAAGGAAGCTTTGCTGAATATTTCTCCTGTATTCTGTATGAACTGAACATAAAAAGAAAAAAATGACTTATTAATAAAAAGTTTGATCGACTCATACATATTACTAAGAGGGCGATACGGTCAAAATTTGGTCAATATCAACTTGACGTATTTCTTTCAATTTTGCATTTAAAAAACCTGAACACCCCTCATTTTGAAGGTGTGTGTGTGTGAGAATGTTGGTCCTATTTTGATTTTGGAATTCACTCTTCAGTTGTCAAAATGCCGTCCAAGCAAGAAGAGCAGCGTATCAAAATTTTGCTCGCGCATCGCGAAAATCCGAGCTACTCGCACGCAAAGTTGGCAAAATCGCTAAAAGTTGCCAAATCAACCGTTACAAATGTAATTAAAATGTTTGGGGAACGTTTGTCGACAGCCAGGAAGTCTGGATCGGGGGGAAATCGAAAACCGGAAGCCGCTGAGACGACAAGAGAGTTGCCGGTAGTTTCAAGCGAAACCCTAACCTATCTCTCCGAGTTGCCGCAAATAAGCTGGGTGTATCGTCTACAACCGTGCATCGAGCAAAAAACGAGCCGGACTATCGACTTACAAGAAGGTAGTGACTCCAAATCGCGATGATAAACAAAATACGACGGCCAAAGCGCGGTCCCGGAGGCTGTACACGACGATGCTGACGAAGTTTGACTGCGTGGTAATGGACGACGAAACCTACGTCAAAGCCGACTACAGGCAGCTTCCGGGACAGGAGTATTATACGGCAAAAGGAAGGGAAAGGTAGCAGATATTTTCAAGCACACGAAACTGTCAAAGTTCGCAAAGAAATATCTGTTTTGGCAAGCCATCTGTACATGTGGCTTGAAAAGCAGCATTTTCATAGCTTCCGGGACTGTCAACCAAGAAATTTACGTGAAAGAGTGTTTGAATAAACGTCTGCTGCCTTTCCTGAAGAAACACGGTTGTTCCGTACTGTTTTGGCCGGATTTGGCATCTTGCCATTACGGTAAAAAGGCCATGGAGTGGTACGCCGCCAACAACGTGCAGGTGGTTCCCAAGGACAAAACCCTCCCAACACGCCAGAGCTCCGCCCAATTGAGAAATACTGGGCTATTGTCAAGCGGAACCTAAAGAAGACCAAAAAAACTGCTAAGGACGAGCAGCAGTTCAAGGCAAACTGGCTTTCTGCGGCGAAGAAGGTGGATAAGGTGGCTGTACAAAATCTGATGGCAGGGGTCAAGCGTAAGGCCCGGCAATTCGGATTTGAAAAAGCGGAAGCCTAACTGAATATTTTTCCTGAATTTTATACTAATTGAACTTGAAAAAGAAATTTAATTTGATTTTTTAAATAAACGATTTCACCGATTTACACGCGTTTTCCCTTGACCAAATTTTGACCGTATCACCCTTTACTTGACCAAATTTTGATCGGAACACTTTCTATCACCAAATTTTCAGGGAGTAAAAGCGTCCATTAAAATTAGTCATCATTCCTTTAATTTGTTTCACCTTTATATCCGAATGCGCAAACCTTGGCTTAAACCCCTGTCATAAGGGTCTGCACGACCTCAGAATCGACAGTTTTTTTTTCTTAAACCCATGCTTTCGGTCGTTTTAGAAGGTGCTCCTCCATTATGGCCCAGTATTTTTCTATTGGGCGCAGTTCTGGAGAGATTGGGTGGGTACAGATCTTTCGGCGTGAAATCGACATCATCCGCATCATATTACTCTATTACGTCCTTCGTGTAGTGGCATGATGCCAAATCCAATCAGAAGATCGTGAGACCATCGTTAGCCTTCAGGAGAGGGAGAAGCCACTTTTGGAGACACTCTTCCAAATACACCTCTACATTCATGGTGCTTGCGGTAATGAAATGTGTTCTCCGCATTCTGCAAGGCACAAATCGCTTGCCAAGTTAAGAACATCTTCTCTGTCTGGAAGTTCTCGAACATCATACACTTATCCTTGACAGTCACTATTAGTTTCTGGAATTTAGTTGAAGTCCGGAATAAACATCTCCTTCTACATCATAATCGTTGTAACAATTAGAGTATGTAAACCCATAAATGGTGGTAACCATTAATCCATACTGGTGGGGACCAGTATCACAACGCTTCACGGTATTTCTCTCCGAGGTCTCTACGTTAGAGATGACGAGAAAAAACTTGAGTGATCTCAGACGTTGCGAATCAAAACAAACCCAAAAAGGAGAGGGTTCCTCTCCCATGTGCGCATCAAAACAGAGTGCATACAAACTACCGCTAGAAACTATCACAAAGCTATCAGTGGTATATGAGCGCGATCTAACACGTTACTTTTGCTCTGTTGAGGTGGCGGATTCGTCCGTGCCTCGACCTACCCTGCAGTGGGATGTTAGGCAAAGGTAACGTTCTCTGGTTCGAGTACTACTATACCCATGCCCCTTTCGGTCAATTTCAATACTTCCATTCTATTTCCATCCGGATAAAGCTACTCGTGACAACTGTCGATCTTGCATTTGCAACTCCAGGACAATTCAGATGATCTAGCACATCTTTAGAAAATATATCCTACTTTTTTCAAGATTTATATGTTATTGAGCATAAATTGATAAATTGATCAGAACAAATTAAATTGCTTGTATAATAACGCTTGGAAAATTTTAGGCTCGAAAGGGTTAATTCAAAGATATTCACTACCGATTCAGTTAACCTTGGCTGAACAGGAAGTATGGAGAGGTAAACTTTTATCTGACGCAGTTCGTGTCTGGTGTTGCTTTAGTAAATAGGTAGCTGAGTAGGATAGAACTGTTAATGAGGCAACAGTTACTTATCTTAAATAGTCGTAATGTATCGACAATCAGCTATCCACGCTCATAACGCATGTATTTGTGATGGTTTTTAATATATGTTCGTCATAGCACGCTGTGCGTTTGACTGCATTATTTTGTTTGTTTACTTGTTTGCATGTCGCTCATTGAAAAAGACGTGAAAGTTAAGGTTTTGAAAACATAGCTACGTGAAAAGGGTGTGACTATGCGACAATCGGTGAAGCGCTTTGGAATTCATCACGCGGAACACTGTTCTGTGGATGCACTGCCAGGAAAAGGCAGAAAACTCGGATCTTTTAACCCTAAAGGGCGATACGGTCAAAATTTGGTCAATATCAACTTGACGTATTTCTTTCAATTTTGCATTTAAAAAACCTGAACACCCCTCATTTTGAAGGTGTGTGTGTGTGAGAATGTTGCTCCTATTTTGATTTTGGAATTCACTCTTCAGTTGTCAAAATGCCGTCCAAGCAAGAAGAGCAGCGTATCAAAATTTTGCTCGCGCATCGCGAAAATCCGAGCTACTCGCACGCAAAGTTGGCAAAATCGCTAAAAGTTGCCAAATCAACCGTTACAAATGTAATTAAAGTGTTTGAGGAACGTTTGTCGACAGCCAGGAAGTCTGGATCGGGGGAAATCGAAAACCGGAAGCCGCTGAGACGACAAAGAGAGTTGCCGGTAGTTTCAAGCGAAACCTAACCTATCTCTCGAGATGCCGCAAATAAGCTGGGTGTATCGTCTACAACCGTGCATCGAGCCAAAAAACGAGCCGGACTATCGACTTACAAGAAGGTAGTGACTCCAAATCGCGATGATAAACAAAATACGACGGCCAAAGCGCGATCCCGGAGGCTGTACACGACGATGCTGACGAAGTTTGACTGCGTGGTAATGGACGACGAAACCTACGTCAAAGCCGACTACAAGCAGCTTCCGGGACAGGAGTTTTATGCGGCAAAAGGAAGGGAAAGGTAGCAGATATTTTCAAGCACACGAAACTGTCAAAGTTCGCAAAGAAATATCTGGTTTGGCAACCATCTGTACCTGTGGCTTGAAAGCAGCATTTTCATAGCTTCCGGGACTGTCAACCAAGAAATTTACGTGAAAGAGTGTTTGAATAAACGTCTGCTGCCTTTCCTGAAGAAACACGGTTGTTCCGTACTGTTTGGCCGGATTTGGCATCTTGCCATTACGGTAAAAAGGCCATGGAGTGGTACGCCGCCAACAACGTGCAGGTGGTTCCCAAGGACAAAACCCTCCCAACACGCCAGAGCTCCACCCAATTGAGAAATACTGGGCTATTGTCAAGCGGAACCTAAAGAAGACCAAAAAACTGCTAAGGACAGAGCAGCAGTTCAAGGCAAACTGGCTTTCTGCGGCGAAGAAGGTGGACAAGGTGGCTGTACAAAATCTGATGGCAGGGGTCAAGCGTAAGGCCCGGCAATTCGGATTTGGAAAAGCGGAAGCCTAACTGAATATTTTTCCTGAATTTTATACTAATTGAACTTGAAAAAGAAATTTAATTTGATTTTTAAATAAACGATTTCACCGATTTACACGCGTTTTCCCTTGACCAAAATTTGACCGTATCACCTTTTAAACTGGATAAGCAAGTGGTAACGCTCTTATTCGGAAGAACAGATCAATGTCGATACGTGATTTGGCCAATAAAGCGGGAAACAGCGTTGATTTAACGTAGCAAGAAACGGAACAACCTAAAGGTCGTACAAGAAGCAGAAAATAGCCAACAAAGTTCAGAACAAAGCAACGACGCCTTTGTTGGTGCGTGATTTGTATTCGCGAGTTTTGCAGCGACCGCACATAAAGAATAATGATTATTAAAATTTAAAAAACCATTCCCAAAATTAAAGAGTTGCATTGGTTGCATTGTTCTATTTAGGCTGTGTTCTAATTCGCAAATTAGTTTAATTTTCACTTAAACTTGACAGATGGAAAATAGTCGATTAAGTCTACTAATCGAGCTGACTTATTTCTGACAGACGGCATCTAAATTTTGACAGACACCTTTTCGAAAGGATGTTGATCAATAACAAATGGATTCTAATCGATCTCAATCAATTCAGACTGTTGAACTGTCAAAATCGAATCCAGTGGCATGCGTGGAAGAAGGAAAGCAAATTATTTTTGTTGCCGAAATGAACTTTCAGCCAGTGTTTGCCTAACACATGTCGTACAATATCACTCCAAATGCACCTGAGCAACATCTGGCATCTGCTGCCGTTCGTCATCGTCATTTTGGCGGCAACGCCTGCAAATCGGCAAAAAGTGGGATGAATAATACAACTAAAACTTTAACATTCATGTGTAGTAACGAACCCATCACTTTCGGACAGAGATTGTCGCCACTGTCCGTCCAAGGAAAAGCATCGTCGTCTACAAATCTCTATCGCACGTCATCCAATTGGGTTGATAATCGCGAGCAATTTCTTTGTAAATCTACTTCCATTTTGTTTTGTGCTGTAACAATGTGTTCGAGCGAAAAAATTCCAAACGACGAGTGACGGCGAGGCACGTCGACTTGATTTTGTGAAGGGTGCGGTTTGACAGATATACACACTAAAAGTTTTTTCTTACTGAACTCAGTAAAAGTTTTACCGCAGAGGCGAACGTTCCGACTTCATCTCATTTACCATGTTGTTAGAACATGGCTTCCCTCAGGAGATATCAAAGTGGCAATAAGCTAGCATGGATGGCGCCACAGATTTTTTTTTGATTGGTAAGTAAGAAAAATGGGTTGCCAGACAAACTTTTGGAATTTGATGTAGCAAATTAGTTGGCTAGGCAACTGTGCAAGATGGAATTTTACACAAGAGGGATTCCATCCAGAATGTGCCGGAAATCCCAAAAATCATACCCGATCATCATTGATTTGGATGAACTTGGCACATGAGTTCGGTACGTTGGAAAAAAATTCCACTGGTGTTAAGATAATTTGGGTTCAAGAGTAACTTTGAGATGGGCGTATGTGTTTTTCCAACATTTTACTTGAAAAATCGTAGTTCAAAAACCATTACATTTAGAGAAAAACTTTATATAAGGGAATTGTAGGGAACTAAAAAGCCTTTCTTAAAAAATATACACAGAAAAAAAATTTTTTCATCAAGAAAAATCAAAAATAATTACTAAAAATAAAATATCTAAAAAACATATTTTTAATATTTTTTTAATTTGTTGTATGGAAATTTGAGGAAAAAGACACGTTTTAAAAAACTCTAGGATGGACGCTCTTATAATAAAAAAGTTTTTCAAATAGCGAACTTTGGTGTATATTTCAAATTTTGGTTATTCATTCTTATAAATAAATTTTGATGTTACAATATGGTTTTGGAGATCATTACAAACAATAATGATTATAATGATAAACCACGTAAACGCAACCGTTTTCAAGATATTTCTGATTTTCTTTCAATAAAATTTCAAAACCTCAAAAATACGCCCTTTTCATAAATTACTCGTGATATTAAAACAACAATAGCTAACGATTGTTTCTCTTGTGTTTTTAGCCTTTTAAAACACATGTATGTGCCTCTTACTTACTCTTAACAGCTCGTCGATTGAAAAAGCTTCACTTAAAGTTATAAGACAAAAATAATGAATTATGGTTGGATTTATATTTATATATACCATTTATTAGTCTCGGTCATTGATAATATTACATAAACATTATATAAACTATTGATTGCTTTTATATATATTATGAATCCTGCCTTCTTCGTCGTTAGGGGCAGCTAAAACACCTTCGTGCTTTGCAAGGAATTTAGCTTGTGATACGATGTACTTGTTTGTTATTCCAAATTCTGCCATTACTCTTTGATTTGTCCAAGATTGTGGTAAAACCGAAAGTATCCTTACTTGATCGTCCCTCGAAGTTTCTGGATCAGCATACCGGTCCTTTAGCTGCGCGATTATTTCGTCATATTCGGCTGCTTTCACTTTCAATTGTTCCAGGTCATCCTCCTCCGCTTGATCCCCAAATATGTGTGTCCGAATGCCGTTTGAAACATCTTTGAACTTTTTGCGGGCATAATTTACGTTCAGGAACTTTTTAGCCGATATTTATAGTGCTATTTATCTTGTTCTTTTCAAATGAGTCTTCTTATCATCCTGATATCAAAAGAAAAGAGGACATTAGAGTAATGTGAACGTTATAATATGAAGATCTTGGAAAATTTATCATTTCTGGTGGAAATCTCGATTAACTTAAGAAAAGAGCGAATTTTCTGAGGTTTTTTCATTCTATTGAAATAAAATCCGAAAAATCTCGAAAACGGTTGCGTTCAGGTGATTTATCATTATGATCATTATTGTTTTTAATGATCTCCAAAATCATATTGTATAATTAATTTTCATTTATAATAATGAATAACCAAAATTTGAAATATGCACCAAAGTTTGCTCTTCGGAAAACTTTTTTATTATAAGAGCGTCCATCCTAGAATTTTTTTCAAAACGTGTCTTTTTTTCTCAAATTTCCACAAAACAAATTTGAAAAATATTAAAAATATGTTTTTTTTTTTATTTGATTTTTAGTATTTATTTTCGATTTTTCTTTATGAAAAAATTTTTTTTTTTTCAGTGTACATTTTTTTTACAAAGCCTTTTTAGTTCTCTACAACTCCCCCATATAAAGTTTTTCCTCTAAATGTAATGGTTTTTGAACTATGATTTTTCAAGTAAAATATGGAAAAAAACATACACCCATCTCTAAAGTTACTCTTGAATCCAAATAATCTTAACACCGGTGGATTTTTTTTCAACATACCGAAGACGTGTACCAAGTTTCATCAAAATCGAAGATAGTTGAGTTTGGTGACCGACCGATTTGGCGTGGAATCGTTCACAACAAATTTGCATTCTTTTGTTTAAACTTGAACGTTTGTCTACGGTTTTACTGAATTTTAAACAGCTGAGTGTTCAGTAAGCGATTCAGTAAAAGTATTTTAACTGAACATTCGTCAAACTAGTCATGATCTCTGTACTGTCAAAAATTACTGAAAAACTCAGTAAGCCAAATGAAAGTTCAGCAATATTTACAGTAAAAAACTGTGAAATTGGAAGCAAGATAACAACTAAAAAATACTTCATCAATCAATACCGAATTCCGGTAAAATTTACAAAAAAATCAGTTTGAAATTTTATTTTTTCCTGCTCTTAAGTTAACCGCATAGCGAGTGGTTTGTTTTTAAATAATATTTTTTCTCATAAAATTCTATGAAAGATGAGCTATATTCTCAAGTGCAAGCGTCTAGTCTCAAGATTTCGAAATAATAGTTGCAAGGTTTGGATTATGGGGATATAAATACATGAATGGCTCATTGACGCGGACAGATTTGTTGACACCTTCAATACTGTAAACGACATCATGGCTTCCGATGCATTTAGGAGTTGGTTGAAGAACATTCATAGTTAATGATTTTAGAAATATCTGTTGTTGCCTTCGTTTTAACACTTGCAAAAAAAAAATCTGGTACCTTTAACTCGTTTAGAAAATCAATGGAAAGAATCAAAGAAAATATTATTTTGATCAGCTGCTCCCGCTTTAGCACGCGGAAATGACAGAGGTTTGACAGGTGTGATTTACACTCTCACATTCAGTAAAGATTACTGAATTCCAGTGATTTGCACTTTTTGCGTCAGTATTTATTATGGTTTTACTGAAAATCGGTAAAGCATTTACTAAACAGCGGATTTTCAATGAAAATTCATTAGTTTACAAAGAACATCTGTAAAATCAATACAAATGTTCAGTAATATTTTTATACGAATTGCTGAAAACTTGTAGTTCTTTGACGGATATCTATAAATTTAAGAAATTCAGTAAAAATTCTATTTTACTGATCAAAAATGTAAATTTTTTTTTTACAGAATATCAAAATTAGGATTTGATGTGTACAATTCTCATGGTAAAAGAAAACACTTTTAAATTTGAACACTGAACCAAAAAATACGCTTTAAAATTAAACACATAACTTTCGTAGTAGTTAATTTACTTCTTATGTAATGGAAATTTAAGATGTAAAGAGCAAAAGTTTTGATAAAGCGATATTCTTTTTTTGTGTGGTGATGCATTTATTTTGAAGGACGACGAGACCTATGTCAAAGAGGACTCAAAACCCTTCCAGGTCCACAATATGACGCTGCCGTCGTAGGGGAGGATCTAAGCGAGGCAGACAGGTCGATTCAAGTGGAGAAGTTTGGTCGAAAAATGCTGGTATGGAAAACAATATGTTCCTGCGGTATGAAGTCTGCCATTTTTACACTACCGGAACAATCAATGCGGAAATCTGTCAATCTGAGTGTCTGCAGAAGAGGTTGCTGCCTTTATATCAGAGACATAGTAGCCCTTCATTGATTAGGCCGGATTTAGCGCCAGTGGTTCACGCCAAAACAACTCTCAATTGGCTCACGGAAAAGGGTATAGATTTAGATGAGAAAGACATCACTCCGCCAAATTGCCCTAAGCTTCGGCCCATCGAACGCTACTGGGCGATTGTGAAAAGGGTCTTAAAAAAAACTAGTAAAGCAGCTGAGAATATTCAGGAGTTCAAAAAAATTTTGGACTAAAGCGTCCAAAACATGTGATCAAACCATGGATCAAACACTTCGACATGAAGTTTTCATAAAGGCCAATGTTGCAAACGTAAAAGCTCCTTCCGTAAATTTCTTGAAAATGCAAACTCGCTCAAGTAAACTACCACTTCTATAGTAAAAGGAAACTCCTCCTCTATACAATCCTCGTGGTAATTCTAATTAAGTTAGCATTCCCGAGAAATTTGCGGAAGATGCCATTGTTTGCCTTTGCGACATTGGCACTCATGAAAACTTCATGTCGACTTGTCCGGAACTTGATGAAAAGTGTTCGATAAAAATTTTCAAATTCGTGAAAGAATATTATTAATTTCAT
>JASCZW010013618.1:0-25057 GCA_034211315.2 Aedes japonicus | reverse complement strand
ACTTGGGATGTTCATGGATGATCTGAGATTATAGAGCATATAAAGAATAGTAAACCTAAAATTCCTAAAGCAGGAGCTCTTCCCTTTTTTCCTTTATCACCACAGCTCCCTAACTTCCTAACTTTTGTAGAGGAGTACTCTAATGATTTTAATTATGTGAGTTTATGTATTGCATAAATTTAATATCATAAAATAAAATAATAAACTGACGTTGAAGGAGATGTTCGCTCATCACCATGAGGCACCAAGAGTGAACAACAATGTTTTTGGCTAGAATTGAAAGATATGAAGAGAAAGTTTTTTGATAGTTCCGCTAGTGTGCGGCAGGCTCGGAAGCTTATAGCAGAATGTTTACTGGGAAAATTGAGCGAAGGGCATGTAACGGGTGTCCACTAAAAAATGAGAATGATTTCAATACTTTTCCATCAGAACAAAAACGGCCGCATAGAAATGTCACTTTAGATGAATGAATCGTTGCACTCTCCAGAAAATTTTCATACACTCTTATTTCACTCTAACATGTTCAGTCGTGTTCAGCATGCCGTCGAAACAGGAAGAACTGCGAGCGCGCGTTGTACAATTCTTTCAAGCGAACGAAGATCGTGGAAAAAATACACGGTGGACCATTTTTGTCGTGAAAAAGTTCCGGTATCCACCGTATACCGTATCTGGCATGCATGAGAGTAACCCGGAAGAAAGGTTGCGGCCGTCCAGCGAAAATAATGAATGAGAAAACGCTCCGCTCGCTGCGCAGCATGTTCAACAACAAGGATTCGGTAAGTCAACGGGAAGCAGCCCGAAAGTTCCATTGTTCGAAGTCACTCATCTGCAAGACGCTAAAGAAAGAAGGAATAGTGTGTAGAAAGAAAAGCAGATCCCCAGAGTACACAGATGAGCAGATTCAAACCGTGAAATCCCAATGCCGCTGGATGACTCGGAATTACGGCGGAAAATCTTTCGTTCTGGACGACGAAAGCTACTTTCCTCTTTCGAAGTCTCAGATACCGGGAAACGACCGATTCTACACTAAGGACAAATCTACTACTCCTCCAAAAGTAATGTATAAGTTCAAGCACAAATTTGAATCGAAGGTTATGTTATACATCGTAATATCCGATAAGGGTATTTCGAAGCCGTGGTTCAAACCAAGCGGTTTGGCCATCAACCAGGAGGTGTACCAAAGAGAGTGTTTGCAGAAAAATACTCATCTCATTTCTTAAACAACATCACTCGGATGGCTAAATACGTGTTTTGGCCGGACAAGGCATCATCGCACTACGCAAAAAAAACGCTAACGTTTTTGGAGAGCCAAAATATACCATATGTCCCAAAAGACCGGAATCCGACAAATTTGCCACAGTGCCGTCCTATCGAGGATTTCTTCGGTTTTTTGAGCTCCATGGTATACAAGGATAATTGGAAGGCCAAGAACACCAAGCAACTTACCAACAGGATCAAAAGCTGCATCCGAAAAATCGATGTGGCTGCCGTCCAACGGTCATGTTCCAGCATAACGACTAAGCTGCGCCACTGGCTGAGCCACGGACCATATGACAATATTCACTAAACTTAGTTTGAAGATTTAAGTTGACCCTTTTAATAAAATAAATCAGTTTGAACAAAACTTCACTGGTATTTTTTTCCTGACCCATTCTTTTCGTTCTCATTATTTAGTGGACACCCGTTACAGTGGTACTCGAACCAACGACATTTTTGCCTAACATCCCACTGCGGGGTAGGTTAAAGCACGGACTTCAACAGGCAAAAATGTCGGTTGAGAACTCATTACCACTGTGGCTTGTATAGTTATTCTGGCGATCTATTGTGTGCACTCTGTTTACTGATGCGCACATGGAGAGGAACTCTCCTTTTTGGGTTTGTTTGATTCGCACCGACTGACGAGATCACTAAAGTTTTTCTCGTCGTCTCCAACGTAGAGACCTCGAGAGAAACACCGTGAAGCGATGCGATACTGGTCCCCACCAGTATAATTAATGGTTACCACCATTTATGGTTTCACATACATTAATATATATATATATAAAATATATAAAATAACAATTAATGTAAAATAAACTGAGCCAGTAAACTATAGTAGAATATATATATATATATATATATATATATATATATATATATATATATATATATATGTATATATATATTATATATATATATATATATATATATATATATATATATATATATATATATATATATATATATATATATATATATATATATATATCCGTTACATAGCTGGTCATCCACCCATTGAAAGATTTCCGTTTATAGACAAGTAACATAATAAGCGTAGGTACAATGTATATATGACATCCACTGCTTTGTTACTGAAACTGAAAAATTAGACATGTTTTAAAATCCTAAAAGTCTTGAAAAAAATGAAAACAACTAACAGTGAGGCTAAATTAATTTTATATGAGTGTGAATAACGCCAAAAACGGAAACGTAATGAAACTACAGAAAATAATAATTAATTTTACGGTAACTCTTGAAGAATCTGAAATGATTCTTTATCTGTAAAATATGAAATGAACTATTGTTAATTATCCTTTTTGGTAAATTTGGGAAAAGCTTTGTTCAGTAGAATTTGTCGCATATGATCCTTCCTAAAAAGACGTTAAAAAACCTTCCTATCTTTTCGAATACATATTTAAAGTTAGGTAGACTATAATTGACATGGAAGGATATATGTGAAGCTGAAACTGACCTATAAAATAGCGTAGAAAATATAGTGGAGCGATGTAAAAATATAAAATGTTAATAACAATTTTAATTGTATTTACTTGTCTACAGATTGTAGTCCTGCTGCAATTGTAGACGAGACTCACTGCATCCACTACGAACCTATGACAATGCATAATAACTACGAAAAAAATATTCAAAATTATTTTACAATACTTGGGAATTCCTTGGATGATAAACTCTTTCCTACTCGAATTGTTAACAAAACAGAACAATTGTTCATCACAGTATTAATTGGCATGCACAGATAATGATAATCCGGAATACAACGTGAGAAAAGCTAAATTTTATCCGTGATCGGAAATTTCTTGATACTTGCCGGAATACAATACACAACATACAATATATGCACCTTTTTTTTAAATTGTAAACACTTGAGCAAAATAAAATAGCAGTCGTGAGAACCTCTTGTTGTCTAGAGAATAAATCTCAAAAATCAATCAAGAAATGATCGAGTTATTAGCGTTCAGTAATTTAATTTTTCGTGATGGTAGCCATTTTTTAAATTTCTATTTGGCATTCAACCATCGCTGTAAGCCTGCTCTGTATTTGCGCTCCAGAATAATATAGACACAGTATAAATTTTCGAGCCGTTCTAGAAATTTTACACAACGCTTTAGGTATGCGACGACTAAAGGAAAACTAAAACTATTTGAACCGCCGCTGGCTGCCAATTGCCAAGAATTTAGATCGGAATTTGAAAAATGTACGATAAATTCATACAAACGTCTTAACTAGGAAAATTGAATTGGCCGTCCTGAAAAGGGCGGATTTTATATGGTGCATTTGAATTTAAACCTCCTTGGTCTTTTGCAGAAACAAATTATTGCATCCGTTGCATCGTACCAAAAATTGGCTAAGATCAGGATTAACCCCATCACCTTATTTTGCTCCTCATCGTCACAGGTTTGGTCAACCGATTGCTCATCACAAAACTAATGGCTGCCTCGCAACGGTTGCCTAGAAAAATACAGTTATCAGCTACCTGATCAATGGTTGCACGCCAGTGAACCCTCCAGGGTATTAGCCACCGCAAGCTGTCAATCCAATATTTGATCCCCGCCACTCCGCACAGCTTGAATAATACCGAACGAATGATTTAGTTTGCGAAGGTGTATCCCTTTTTTATCGTTCACTGCAACATAGTTTATTGATACATTGAAATCTTCACTGCAACATTGAAATGGAAATCACTGAAATACTATGCATGTAGTAAATTTAGCCTTCAAAACTATATTTTAAAACATCACCTTTTATTTGCGTTACTCTCAATAGTTTACAATTGTAGAAAGATATTTTCTTATAGTTGACTCAATACGCGGGGAATTTTGCAACCGATTGATTTAAACATATTGAAAATCTATCGAAGAAAAATTAAGTTATAAGCGTTTAATTTGTATTTCCTATCGGACGTTATTTTAGGATTTTCAAATGACACCCTAACCTTGCCGTAAGACGTAGTCTACACACTCAGAAAATTTTACAGTATTCGGTAACTTTTTACCGAACTTTCAACAGCTGAATAGTTTGGTAATCCGATTTAACGGACTTCGGTAAAATTTGACAATTTCCGGAAATTTTTTGTACCGGATTACTGTAAAATTTCACCGAAATCCGGTAAATCGGATAAATCCGGTAAATCTGAACGTTCAGGTGTTGAAAGTTTGGTAAAAAATTACCGAATACTGTAAAATCTTCTAAGTGTGTACGTCAAAAAAATCGTTAGCTCTCTCTTAGTGACTGTCTAATATGCACTTTCAAATCTGAAAGCCACGAATCACACCTAAACAATATGTTCAATAGGATTAAAAAAAAATGACGTTTCGATCAAATATACTTTGTACGGAAGGTGGTCTAGCATCTCCTAATCGTCTACTTCGCTTCTTGAATATGATGCAAAAGATAAGTCAAATGTAGGTGAAATAGAAGTGGAGACAGATTATCTTATACAATTTTGACATGTTTCATGATATACATTTAAAAAAGTCACTAAATGTACAGTCCAAAACTCACTAGAAAACACAGCACATCTTGAACTCATGGATATCGATAGTTAAGGAACTGCATATTTTTTATAACAATGCTGAGATGTAATTCATATATCGGCTTACACTGCGCTCTGTTTGCTGACATTTAAATATGTATTCGATGCCAGATGCACACAAATGTCTTGTCCACGCACGTGCTTTATCAGCCAGTACGAAAATTAAACCGTTCTCGCAAACCTAGATAGCCGGATGCACACTAATTTTATAAATTCTTTCTATAAAGTCTTTATAAATTACACCAGAGATGCATCATAAAAGCGACACAAGCTAACGCCAAGATATAAATAATGCAAACCCAATATCACTATCCCACCAACAAGCTTTACTAATTAAGCAGGAAGCAAATAGGAGGTGATAAAACAAATCCCAAACCCTCTATTGGTGGCACGCCGCAGATATCCACCTACTAGACGCAAGCGAATTATCCGTAACATCTTGTTCAACCAGCATCGTTAACTCAATGAGCAAACCCGTCAGCTGCTCATGCGGTACTCACTCACCATGCGAGTTGGTTCCTCGCCACTCAATAATAGTTCGTTTCATAGCATGAAGAGATGAAGCGCAATGGCAAAAATGCACGCATTCACTCTCCTGCGGAAACGATAGGGGGATGATGAACAGCAGCATTATTTGTGTTCTCTCCTCTCGCGAGCAGAGAACTCTCGGCTGCAAATCGTGAAAACGCTCATGATTCAACAACACTGATTAGTTCTTTAATGTTTATTATTTCAACCAAAATTGTTATTTGGTTGAACAAAATATTTTGTTTTGAATAATAAAACACGATGTTCAATTCTATAAATCATTAAGATTTATTTCAATTCAATGGCTTTCTTGAATGACTTCATTATTTTTTATTATTTCAACAAATGCGTTTAGTTGGTTTAACAAAAAAATTGTTTTGAGCAATAAAACACGATATTTAATTCTATAACGCAAAGAGTTTTATTTCAGCTCAAAGGTTTTGTTGAATTAATTCATCAGTTTTATTGGTCCATATTTAAACCAAAATTTTAGTTGAACTGATTCCTATTTTGGATTGGTATAACTACGTATTTTTTTGCGTGAATAAGGCTCGTGATATGTTGCATACTGTCAAACGTTAGTAATAACAGGATAGGGTTGCCAGGCCCCTGATCCAGACCAATTAGGCTTTTTGACGTTTTAAACTGTCAGTTGGCGGAGCCAATCGAGCATATCTCGAGTAATTCATGTTAAGGGTCTAAAAGCCATTTGTAAACAATGACTTTAAATATCGATTTCTCCTGAATCTTAAATCACTCTCGTGAAATGAAAGCAGCATTTGGTAGAAGAATGTTTGTTATACCATATGGAGTAGCAGGATATAGTGAGATTCTCGTAATTTGTGAGAAATCAACGTTGTTTACAAGTGGCTTTTAGGCGTTTAACATGAATTACTCGAGATATGCTCGATTGGCTCCGCCAACTGACAGTTCAAATTGGCTCCCGCTATTGTATCCGCCAGACTATGAATCGACTACAGTACTTTAGTGTGCGTAGGTTCAAGGTCACTAAGCCTAATGGATTTTTCTTACATCATACAACAAACCGCTTTTAATTAGAATTTTATTTGAATTTTCTAGAAGCATTTTAAAAGTTTCGTCCTATAGTTTAACATAGGAGGTGTCAGATTTATCACCACTCGGTGTCTTCTTCTTTTTTCAAGTTGGATTCCTCAATTGTAGGTTGCTCCATATTTTTGTATTTTTTTTTTCAATATCATTTTACATCAATACATAGATCAAGACAAAAAAAGTGATCCAAACCATGCATCATTTGGATCAGTTTGTGGTATAAAAGTCAATATAGAACGCTGCGGTGCGGAAATTTAGATCACTTCAGATCTAAATATTTAGATCTATACCAGTTTCCCATCAGGACTGGAGGTGCCCTAAGATACCGTAATGAAATTCATACTGTTTTTTTTTTGTGGCAAAGAAATCATAATGCAATCTTATGAATAACGAAAGTGGATTTTGCTGTTATTATTATTACTCACACTTCCACCATAGACTAACTCTGAGACCAGTAGGTCCCATACAAAAACGATATTTTTCTTGGCTCAGTCAGTACTAGAACATCGATCTCAAGCTCGGTCCCAAGCTCAATAATGCGCCCCTAAAAATGAACTCATACGAACACACTCTCAAATATTCTGTCAAAATACCACAGCAAATCAAAACTAAGGCGCAAACATGTATAACAAGGTGCTGGCTTCAAGGTGTAATTTGGACCAAGGGGTTCTACAACAGTGAACCAATTTCAAATCGCTAGTTGCATATTGATTGTTGCTTCCACTTCATTCTACACAGTGACTAAGTAGAATTAACAATCAATATGCAACTAGCGATTTGAAATTGGTTCACTGTTGTAGAACCCCTAGGTCCGACTTGCGGTCTGCACCTTGCGGTCTGCACCTTGCGGTCTGCACCTTGCAATAATTCTTGCGCTTTTCTGTACCTTTCGGTACTAGTATCTTTGTTGTTGTTTTAATTCTCTTTGTTATTTTGACACAATAGAATAGACTAACTCGAAGACCAATAGGTCCCGAACAAATACGATTTTTTCTTGGCTCAGTCAGTACTAGCACATCGGTCCCAAGCTTAATAATGCGCCCCTAATAATGAACTCACACGCACACACTCTCAAATATTCTGTCAAATAACACAACAAATCAAAACAAAGGCGCAAATATGCATAGCAAGGTGCTCGCTTCAAGGTGTACTTCGGACCAAGGGGTTCTACAACAGTGAACCAATTTCAAATCACTAGTTGCATATTGATTGGTCTTATTAGGAGCGAATCATAAAGCTTCGGACCGGACTTGGGACCGGTGTGCTAGTACTTCCTGAGCCAAGAAATATATTCATTTTCTTCATGACTTTCCACCCGCTGGTAGAATTGTATTCCTTTCTCTTTTTCTCACACGGAAATATTACTTAATTTTCATAAAAAGTGAACCTACTCAAAAATTGAGGTGATCCACTATTTACGAAAATTGAGTAACATTTCCGTGAGAAAAAAAAGGGATAGTAATCTAGACAATAATACAAATGAAACAGAGGGTTTTTCGAGCGTGAAGATGAGCCTGTGCACACTACAAAAAAATGGGTTTTACTGTGCGCCATGAGCTATGAACACCTAAAAATAAAAATTTGAATAGTCAACACATCGGCACCTTCCGGGAACACCCAGAACAAGGCAACGCTTGTAGACACACTAAAAAAATAGCACAGAAGTAAAGTGTGCTGAGTTTTCCACCCCTTAAGCCCACCCTAGACAATCTCTGTGACTTAGATCAGAGAATGAGATCCCTTGTACTAGACCGTCAGGTTAGCCAGTAACAAATAAAACAACCGTCTGTTATTTTGTGCGAAATGTGAAGGATCTCATTTGCAGAAACACTCCTGTTCAGTATTGGACAGGTTTTCTTCGATTGATTTCCAGTAGAATCAATTTAAGTATTTAAAATCCCGTACATATTTGAAGTTCTACAGGACATTGAATATACTAAAAAGGTTTTTTTTATATGGCAAAGGTTGTTATTGACAAAACGAAGTTCCAAATCCGTCCAGATCCGTCCAGTGTATGCAAAATTCCAAATCTGGTCATTTGAACCCTCCACCTAGTCCTGTTTAGGTTCCACAAGCTGTCGGCTCCAATCCAAGGGGCGAGTCGTTTAAAACAGTGTTTCAGGCGCGCCTGTGTGGCACTCTTTAGGATTCAACGCAATTTTTCATTGCAATTTTCCGGATTATGTAAGATAAGATTTAGAAAATGGTTTAAAAATAATCACTGGTGTCTGTTTTCCATCTATTTTACTTCAACCGTAACCAGTTTTGAGCACACAATCCCAAACCTATCTTATTGAAAATATTTGAAGTCCACGTAAACAAGCTCCCTGAACTGTTAAAGCGGCATCGATGTGCTATGATCTATAGAATAATTGGAAAAGAAAATATCAAAATATAGAGCAAGTCAAAAAAGAAGCGACCCAAAACATGCACGATATGGATCATTTTTATTGGATGATGCAAAAATTTGAATCAGACTGTGGTATAAAACCAAATATACATCTCCGCGGTGTAGAGATTTAGATCCCTGCAGATCTAAATATGTAGATCTATCCCAGTTTCCCATCAGATTCCCTATTATTTCAATCTGGCGTGCATTTTGAACAGCTCATATATGCTTTGATGATCAATTGTATTTGGATAAATGCATTTGTAATAAAAATCGTATGCCCTATTCACAAAGTACAACTAAAAATAGTCCGTGAGGAAGCACAACCTACATAAAAATCATATTGAAAGATGCATGATTATCTTATGCAAGCATAAATGATTTTCAAAAGCTTAAATGATGATTTTCTCCCTGTTGTTTGGAAAAACTTGCGGTTTTAAAAAGATGAAAAAATAATAAAATACTCAAGTAGAGATTACACGGAGTTCTTACAGCAATATATCTTAAGGTATTATTATAACTATTGTTAAATTTCTTGGCTCAGTGTAGGTTTCTAATGTGTCCAAGCAATGATTTAGCCAGGTAGGAGTTTTGTATGGGACAGCCAATGAGTTTGATCACATTTTGCGCTAAACTTTTCATTTGCCCTATCTCCGCGACCTTCTCCTCCATGTACTGGCAAAGCTAGTACACCTATACTTACTCACCTTGCACTAAACCCAGGCTAACACCAAATCTTCAGTGGCATATTTAAGAATGAAGATTTATACAAATTAATGAACTAATGTCATCAGTACTTCTGGCAGCGTTGCCAGGTATACCGATTTATCGGTATTTATCCGATTTTTATTCTCAATACCGATATACCGACAAGGGCTCTGAAAATACCGATTTCCAACTTTTTATACCGATAAATACCGATTTTTTATGAAAGTTATTTCAACATTATATTTGGTTTATTATTCATCAGCGTGTTATTTTAGATTTCTTACCCCTAATTAATTATTTTTCAGAAAATATTTTCTAAATTAAAACTGCACCAGATTTAAAAAAAAAAAAAAACAAAATAAAAAAATAAATAAGCATTAAACGAAAAAAAAAGTAAGTAACGATGATTTTCAGTTCATTCAGTCACACATAACATTTCATTAGTCTTGAGTTTCAACATTATCCTTTAGCCAATGGCATCTATTTTCGTATCATTTAATAAAACCACAGATAGCCACAATACATTTAACATTTCTTATACGTCAAACGCAAGGGAATTAAATGCCAAGTATCAAACATTACTTTGAGTTTCATACGGAGGTAATTGCATTGATCAATTTCTCTTAGTCGATTTTTGACTAATATCTTAGTCAAAGCAAGTTTCAGTATTTAACCTGCAAGACGGAGTTATCCTTTATCGTAACGGATATGCCAACTCGTTTACCTGTAATTATCAATTATTTTCGGATCAAAGAAGAGAAATCGCTATATGCAGTTCGCCCGTTCGAAACTCAACGCGAGAAACATTTGAATTAGTCTTAAATGCACGTACGATGAACAAATTTGGAGTGTTATGGTTGTATGTCTGTGATAAAACTATCGAGTTTAATTATGATATTAAATGCGTTAACAAATGAAGACAGGTTGTATTTTAAGCAAAATAAACTCATCAGTCCTACATTAACAAGCAACAATACTTTATACATTTATGATTTTTAAAGGCCAGTATCGACCTGAAAAGTAAAGAGGTTATGGAATTTTGTTCAATATTACCAAGCGGAATTTCGACAATTGATATGGATGGAACGAAATGTCACCTTCACTTACGGAATAATCGAGCGGAACATTTTTCCAAAAGTAAAAGTGACAGCTCCCATTAGTTTGCGTGGAAACCTTACAAATTCCATTTTTAATTGTCGTTCTTTTCAGGTGGATACTGCTGCAGAAATTCCTTTGCGATTCTTTACTTTTCCGTTTCAGTAAACGGAATTTAACATGGGTTTGGAATAGAAAAAGAAATTTCTTTCGAACACGATACCGACCTTAATATGGGATTTTCAAAGGAAATTATCAGTTTATTGATAGGGTAGAGCGCTATTTCTTTGTAGTCGCCTATTTTCGTTCTATCAAGTAAAAAAAATCTAAAAGATCAAATACACTATGCGCTCAAGAAGCAGTGTTGAATAATCGATCATATCTTAGCTTTTCGCGACTAACAAATTCAGTGTTATGTATGGAAAAATGTATAAAATTGGAAGCGGTATACACTAGAATTAATCCGTTTTTGTGTTAAAATCTATTTAAAAAAAAAAGGGATGTGCTTAGCGAAGTGCTTAGCACAACGGGAGTAGGCTCAAAAACCTTATCGCTATACATGATTTTTGTTATCTTAATAACATCTTAAGAAATGTGTATTCCGAAAAATATATTTTGTAAAGTATATTTATTCAAAGTATACATATTCAACCTCGAGATGATAAAAATAATAAAATGGCTAATGCATTTTATATTTTATTTTTTACGTTTCCGTCAAACTTATTCATATACAATTTGAAAATAGAAGAAAAATGATCGCCAAAATATATTGTAATCTTATATCAAAATTATATAACAGTTCACTTGACAAAAATCTGAATTTAACTTTTATACCGATAAATACCGATATTTTTTAATAAGCAATACCGATATTGTATAAATCCACCTGGCAACGCTGACTTCTGGAAGGAAATCTGATGATGACAGCAGTAATGAACACGATGAATCATTGTTATTTTTATTACTGATTTCAGTCAGCTACACCTTTGCACAAAGCTAGAACAACACGGAACTGGTTCTCTATATTTTAAGTCGTTTTAGGTGTTCTTATTAGTGATTTTACTATACATTTGCACATATAAAAAAACTTGTTCCTAGTTCACGCGAAAATTTATCACCCAGTTATCCAGCAATAGAAAGGCGCAATAAAAATGCAGCCAGATATTCTAGCCACATTCAAAATTCTAATAATAGGCGAAAGTGGAGTTGGTAAATCTAGGTAAGTGCATAAACCCTTGGGAACATTATGTTACGCTGCACCATGGATCCCGGTTCTATTTTTGGAATACATGCAACATAATCAATCTGTATCCAGAAGTACCAATATATTCTTGATGTAAACAATGATTTCGGTGAATACCCTTGAACGACCAGAAGCAAGATGTTTAATCATATAGGCTACGCAGTTTCGCTTCGCAATTGATTGTCATTTTAATGTTTACAATGTTTGCAAATCATTGCGTATTATTTTTCCAGTTTGATGCTACGATTTACGGAGGATGATTTCGACAACGACCAAGCATTAACCATCGGAGTGGATTTCAAAACCAAAATCGTGGAAATTGACAACGTTAAAGTCAAACTGGCTATCTGGGACACAGCTGGACAGGAAAGGTTTCGAACATTGACCCCTAGCTATTACAGGTTAGTATGTGCATTTTTATTTTTTATCTTGGACATTGACAATAGATTTATTTTAGAGATGCACAGGGTGCTATTCTAGTGTATGATGTGACAAAAAAGGAAACATTCCAGAAGTTGGAATCCTGGCTGAACGAGCTGGAAATCTACGGCACCAGAAATAACATGGCCAAAATGATCGTGGGAAATAAGATTGACTCAGCCGACAGAGCCATCACCAGGGACGATGGGTTCCGGTTTGCAAAGAAACATCGGACCATGTTCATCGAAACATCGGCCAAGACGAACGAGGGAGTACGGGATGCATTCGAAGAGGTGGTTAGAAAGGTAAATTGGTGGATGGTGGACAATATTTCTGTAAATCAAAACCAAGTTTTGTTTTCTAATGATAACAGATAATGGAAACGGATGGCCTTTGGGAGCGCAACGATTACGGTTCACTGGATCTGAACAGGGAAGGAAACCAAGCTGGATCATGCTCCTGCTAATAACAGCATCCAGAACTAAGAAATAGTGAATATCGTGTAACTAAGCCATAGGGTATATGTGTAGTTTGCAACGTTGCTTCGATCGATTAGAATACAGTCAATGTGTTTGATACCAGGCGAAGATTTCTACTGAAATAACTGCAGCGTTTGCTAGCCACTAAAAACACATCCTGTGAAACAATGATATTTTATATAAAATTTGAAAAGTATACAAAAAAAACGAACGATGCAAATCAAACAAATAAATAACATTCAGTAATATAATCATTCAAAGGTGTAGCTTAAAATCTATTTATTAGTACATAAAAGTGTAACCCAAAAGGTTATTGACTATTATTTATCATGTAATAAATAAATTTTATTGGTAATAAAGGAATCCAAAGCGAACATTTGTCAACGTTTAATTTGATAGGTTATCGTAAATATTCCTGAACTTGAAATGTCAATATAACTCAGAAACAGTAGGTAGTAGAGTAAATCTTACTATTATTTAGACTGAGTCCTTATACCAAAATCGTCTCCAGTTTGTTCTGTTCATGGTACCATCCAATCAAACACATAATTTCCATACTCCGTCAAACCAAACCCGTGTTATTTGTAATTTTTTTAAATATCCTGTATCCTGCCGCTATTCGCATAATAGTCATAAGTCGATTTTGATCATGCTGTCATTGAAGTTTTCAATTGTTTTACAGGCAGAATTACATTAATTGTAATTGAATAAACCTGCAACCTCCCCGAAAGCTTTACTAATTGTTATATATCTAGACAGCACTAAACAAATATTAAAAAGATTCCAATAATGTTAAGCACACGCAAAAATCATCCTTTTGCTCGATTCGGCCAACTACGTGAACGTGAGGGAAGCTAAATCTGACTGGGAAGCATGGTCGAAGTTGAAAGCAGCGTTCGAGGCTCTGGATTTACCCGAGAAGTCGTCCTGTTGCTAAAACGTCCCTGGCGATCAGCGACTTCATGGAGGAGTTTGTTAATAGTGTCATAGCAACCGCACACCAACTTCATGGCATTGGTTTCGAAATCACCGACGAGTGGAAAGGAAATGGCTCTGAAAACTCCAGAGCGGCAATTTCTGGTGACTTCATCAAGACAAAACTGCTGCAGGAAATCAGAGTGCCATTCTCCGAAGCCGAGTTTGCAAGTAACAAAAACCCAAGGAAACCAGCCAAGCAGAATGCTCCGAATCCACCCAATCCATTTTCAGACAAGGGTCCGAAGTGCAGGCACTCTCACAAATTTGGACACATTGCGAGGGAGTGTTCGACAAGAGAACCGAAGAAAGGCGGTGGGAAACGCCTGGTGTACGGTGATGTCAGCGATTAAAGAAGATGACGACGATTGGGACTTCAATTCCGGAGCATCCAATAATATCAGGAAGTTGGAACAGCATCTAAAGACAAGTACGGGGGTACGGTAGTTGCAGTCAACCGAGGAGCAATGAAGATCGTCGGCAAGGGAAGTATGAAGTTGAAGTCAAAATACTGCCCGAATGACCCTGCGATCACGGGGGACGAAGTGTAGGTACTTCCGGAGATGTCGAGGAATATGCTCTCTGTGAATCAAATCTAACGTTTGCTTTTAAAAAATTGACAAAAATTGCCGATTTTTCATGGTTTTACCTTCGCCCGCACTGACGAAACTACCCATGCAGCATAAATTCCTATGTAACCTATGAGTCAACAGACAAAATTTGACAGCTCTGTCAGTCGAACTCTAACCGTGATGGCAAAAACAGTGAAGCACCTCCGTTCAGAAGTGTGCGCGTTCAAAGAACGACACCCCGCCGCGTCGAAAACGGACATTGTGCGGCACTTTGTGGACGCCGGACGCCCGTTCCGGCATCTACAACATCGTGGCACTACTAGACATCAATTGAAAGAATGCCCGGTTCCGGACGGCCGACGACCCTGAGCGACAAGAAGCTCCAAAGGGAAAAGTGGCTAACACTGGTGGCACAACGACTGGTGCCCTGCACTTCGTATTTTACTTCCCCCGCAAAGGAAGTGAGTTTCGAGGTGCAGTTCATTTCACACACCAAATTCCCCAAGAAGGTGCTTCTGTGGCTGACAATCAGCGAGAAGGGGATGTCAAAACCGCTCTTCTTTCGCGCCGGACTGGCCGTGAACGTTGAAATTTATAGTACGAAATGCCTGCCCGAAGTTGCGTCGATCATCAAGAAATAGCATAAGGGCGAAGACGCGGTGTTCTGGCCGGATCTGGCGTCGGCCCACTACTCGATGCGATCGTTGGAGGAGATGGAGCGGTTGAATATTGATGTGGTACCCAAGTCGGCGAACCCGCCAAATGTCCACCGGCTGCGTCCCATCGAGAATTTCTGGGCCAACCTGAAGCGTAAGATCTACTCTAACAATTTTGTCGCGAAAACTGAGGAGGAATTGATAAATAAAACGAAGAAAGATATGCCTACACGCACGAAGAAAAATATGCCTACACGCACATTCGGTAGCTATGGACAGAGAAAGACAAAAATGCTGCAGTTGCTGCGTACATCATATTAAAAAGGCGGATAACACAAAAAAACTCGCAAAGTCTGGACAATATCGAAGATTGCTGACTTCAAGCTTGAAAATAGAGGCTTATCTGCTGAAGGAGCTAGGTTATGAAGATCCGGATTACTATTTCAGGGAAATTCTTTAGAGAAGTTTGGCGAAGTTCAGGGAAGTTCACATAATTCTTCGGAATTCTTCACATTGCTGATAACTATAGGAAAGCTCTACAGAAAATTTGGTTAAGCTCTGCGGAGGACTTCTGGGAATTTCAGATAATTGTTTAGAGAAGTTCGGAAGCAATCTTCTGGGAATTTTAGGGAAGTTCTTCAGAGAAACCTCAGGGCAGTTTTTTATAGAATATCAGAGAACTTCTTCAGAGAACTTCGAAGATGTTCTTCAGAGAACTTTGGGGAATTTCTTCAGAAAACTTCGGTGAAATTCGACTGATAACTTTAGGGAAGTTCTACAGAAAAATTCGGTAAAGCTCTGCAAAGAACTTCTGGAAAGTTCTTCAGAGAACTTCAGGAAAGATCTTCAGAGAATTTCAGATAATTCTATAGAGAAGTTCGGGAAAATTCTTCAGAAAATTTCAGGGAAGTTCTTCAGAGAAACTTTAGGGAAGTTCTTCAGAGGAATTTCAGGGAAGTTCTTGACAGAAATTCAGGGAAATTCTTTATAGAAGTTCAGAGAAAGTTCTGCAGAAAACTTCGAGGAAATATCTCAAAGAACTTCGGTGAAATTCTTCAGAGAACTTCAAATAATTCTTCAGAAATGTATGGGAAAATTTTCAGCGAATAAGGAAAGTAATTTCAGGGAAGTTCTTCAGAGGAACTTCATTGAAATACAGGAAAATTTTTTATAAAAGTTAAAGGATGTTTTTTATAGAAGTTCAGGGAAGTTCTGCAGAGAACTTCGGGGAAGTTCTTTAGAGAACTTCTGCAAAGAATTTCAGATAATTCTTCAGAGATTTACGGGAAAATTCATCAGCGAATTTGAGGCAAATTATTCAGAGGATCTTCAGGGAAGATCTTCAAAGGAACTACAGGGAAGTTTTTCAGAGGAACTTCAGGGAAGTTCTTATCAGAATTTCAGTGAAGTTCTTAATAGAAGTTCAGAGAAAGATCTTCAGAGAACTTCATAGATGTTCTTCAGAGAACCTCGGGGAAATTCTTCAGAGAACTTCGGTGCAGTTCTGCAGAGAACTTCAAGGAAGTTCTTCAGTGAACTTCAGATAATTCTTCAGATATGTACAGGAAAATTCTTCAGAAAATTTCAGGGAAGTACTTCTGTGAAATTTCAGGGAATTTCTTCAGAAGGACTTCAGGGAAGTTCTTCAGAGGAACTACAGGGAAGTTCTTCAAAGGAACTTCTTGGAAGTTCTTCACAAAAGTTCAGATAAAGTTCTTCATAGAACTACGGAGATGTTCTTCAGAAAACTTTGGCGAAATTTTTCAGAGAACTTCGGTGAAATTCTGCAGAGAACTTCGAGAAAGTTCTGCAGAGAGTTTCAGATAATTCTTCAGAGTTGTACGGGGAAATTCTTCAGCGGATTTGAGGGAAATTATTCAGAGAATCTTCAGGGAAAATCTTCAGAGGAACTACAGGAAAGTTCTTCAGAGGAGCTACTGCGAAGTTCTTAACAGAAATTCAGGAAAGTTCTTAATAAAAGTTCAGAGAAAGATCTTCAAAGAACTTCGTAGATGTTCTTCAGAAAAGAGGTTCTCTGAGGGGAGAAAATCTTCAGAGAACTTCGGTGAAGTTCTGCAGAGAACTTCAAGAAAGTTCTTCTGAGAACTTCAGATAATTTTTCAAGGAATTTCAGATAATTCGTCAGTGGAATTTCAGGGATTTTTTTCATAGGAATTTCAGGGTAGTTCCTCAGAGAACAACAGCAAAGTTCTTCAGGGGTACTTAAGGGAAATTCTTCACAAAAATTCAGAGATTTTTAAAGAAGTTCAGAGACCTTATTCTGAGAACTTCGGAGATGTTCTTCAGAGATCTTCAGGGAAGTAATGCAGAGAACTTCAGATAATTTTTCGAAGGTGTACGGGAATATTCAGGGAATTTCAGGGAAGTTCTTCAGAGGAACTGAATTTAAATTCAGATCCAGATTTTCCTTTGTTTTCTTCATTTTTATCATTCTTCGTTCCGTCCTGCTCTTCTTTGTTTTCTTCCGTTTCGTTATCTTCCTCGCCATGATCTTCTTCTCAGTCATTTTGTTCTCAATCATATTTCTCTCCAACACATTCATTGCTTTGAGGTTCAAATTAGCAACAATTAAATGAAATTGTAATGACAGATTTATTAAGAATTTGTTTATTATTTAGAAAAAGAGCGACAGCCACATGATTTTGAAGAAAAAATGCAATTTAACAATTGTGTAGGAGCGTTAGACGGAAAGCACGAAAAGCTCCTACAAAGAGCGCTAGTGGTTATTTAAATTTTTAAAAGTAGTTTAGCATCATTCTAATGGCTATGGTGGATGCTGAATACAAGATTACATATGTCAACATAGGAGCAAAAGGAAGGATCAGAGATGGTGGGATATTTGCATATTTGGTTCCTGAGATGCCTGTTTCGGCTCCGATGGTGGGCAAGTTGTATGGCTCATCTGACACGTTGACGATCAGCTGCTCTTGAGACATTCTGAAAATTATTTTCCTTGTAAGGAGTGTATCGAATATAAGCTATCCACATACATTTGCGTTGTACGCATGTATTTGTGATGTTTTTTTATGCTCTGAACACTGCATGCTGTGCGTTTGACTGTCAGCTTTCTTTTGTTTACTTGTTTGTGCGGTTCAAATTCTGCGTTTTCAAAATGTCGCGTATTGAAAAGGAAGTGAAAATTAAGGTTCTGGACACATGGGTAAGTGAGAAGGGTATTACTATGCGAAAATTAGCGAAGCGGTTTGGAATTCATCATGCGAGTGTTAAAACTATCATTAATAAGTTTGGGGAACACTATTCTTTGGATGAGCTACCAGGAAGAGGCAGAAAACCCGGTTCTTCCAACCCAAAACTGGAGCAGAAAGTGGTATCTCTAATCATGAAGAACAAATCAATGTCAATACGTGATTTGGCCAAAAAAGCAGGAACGAGTGTCGGAATGATCCAGTGTATCAAGAGGCGAAACCACCTGAAGACCTACAAGAAGCAGAAAATCTCGAAACAAAGTGCAGAACAGAAGAAGCGAGCAGCAACAAGGGCCCGGAAATTGTATTCGCGTCTTTTGCTGCGTGCGGATGCATGCGTTTTGATGGACGGTGAGACCTATGTGAAGGAGGACTAAAAAACCCTTCCAGGTCCACAATACTTTACTGCCGTCGTTGGGGAGGATGTGAGCGATGCGGACAGGTCGATTCAAGTGGAGAAATTCGGTCGAAAGGTACTGGTATGGGAAGCAATATGTTCCTGTGGTTTGAAGTCAACCATTTTTTACACTACCGGAACTATAAATGCGGAAATCTATCGATCTGAGTGTCTCCAAAAGAGATTGTTGCCTTTATATAAGAAGCATAGTACACCTCCACTGTTTTGGCCGGATTTAGCGTCGGCTCACTATGCCAAAACCACTCTCAATTGGCTTGCGGAAAAGGGTATAGATTTCGTTGAGAAAAATATCAATCCACCAAATTGCCCTCAGCTTCGACCCATCGAACGTTACTGGGAAATCGTGAAGAGGGTCTTCAAGAAGACTGGTAAGGCGGCTGGGAACATGCAGGAGTTCAAAAAAATTTGGGCTCAAGCGTCCACAAAATGCGATGCAACACTTGTCCGGAACTTGATGAAGAGCATTCGATCCAAAGTTAGAAAATTCGTGAAGGAATAACTTAAATTTCATCCGGTCTATATTATGTTCAAGTTTAACCTCGTACAATAAAAGATAAATTTTTTGTATGAATAAAATATCGGTTTTCAACATAATTTGAAAGAAAGTTTGTGGATAGCTTATTTTAGATACACTCCTTATAAGCCTGCTCAAATTTGTTATTCAAGTTCCTTAAAGCCACCGAATATTTGTTATACAAGGCAGTCTTCAGCCCATAAAGTCTCCAGCAACGAGTTGGTCCGCGTTCCTAGATGGAGGCTCCCACCTGAGCCTGATTGACCAGGAACTAGCGGATCAGCTGAAGCTGAAGGGAACCACGATGCCATTATGTCTCCGGTTCTTTGGATATCTCCGAAATGATTGAAGCGGCCAAAAAGTTTCAGTTAGCAGGACTGTTGCTGCCACATCAGATGCTAAATGCAAATGTGTTGATCCAGTGGCACTCTCATCTACACGGACTCCCGATCGATTCTTATTACAGTGCGCGGCCCAGAATTCTCATCGGCATGAAGCACGTGCAGGTGTGCCTCGTGCTTAAAAGCAGAAAAGGAAACGTCGGGGAACCGGTTGCGATAAAAACCCGGTTGGGCTGGACGGTATGCGGTGGAGGCAACGTCGACAGAAACAACGTAGACAGAAACAACGTAGACAATTTGGTTCACTATACCTTCCACTTGGCTCGTGCGAGCGAACCAAATGAGTGTACTAGACTGACGAAACCGGATAAACCGAAGATCTTCTTAAGCAGATGACTACGTACGATGGAGAGCGCTACACGACCGGACTCGTTTGGCGTCACGATACCGTCCGCTTACCGAACAACTACGCCATGGTCCTGCGAAGACACCAATATCTACAGAAGCGTACTTAGCTGGTAGTGCAGCCTGGGCACTGTTGTTCTTCTGCCTTTAGCTAGATTGAGGAGGTGCGTGCCGATTGTCTGGTCCACCAAGGAGGTGCGGCTCAAAGAACGTCTGTCCTGGCATCCAGCAGTTGGAAACGCTGTATCGCGTCAACTATACATTAGGTGGCAGCCGCACTAAGGCAATGAAGGCTGCGCGACCGCGGTAAGGTAACATGCTAAAATCTTACCCTACCAAGAAAAATGGAAGTATTCTTTATACGGTATATGATTTCAGATCATCCATGGTATTCCCAAGTATTGGATAGTGATTTTGAACTATGTATTTTCTTCCCTCGTGGCTGCATACATTACAAATATAATTGTTATTATCATTTTATATTATAACATCCCTTCACAATATTTGTTTTGCTATTTTCAGCTTCGCATTAGCATCGTTGTAAGTTTTGGATTACCTAACTCACGTTATGTATTTGACCATCCGAAGACCACAGCCAGAACCACGTGTCTTCACATTTCCGAATTTGAACTCAATTAGTGTGAAACTTACTGTGCGCAACCACTTTGAAATTTGTATGAAAAATACTATGAGAATCCTCTTATCTATCGCTCATTTTATTCACCGCTCTAAAACTCATAAAGCAAACATCAAATATATCATTTTCATCAGTCTAGTACACACTAAACCTACACTATTTAAATAACATTTCCCCAGCATCGCTACAACTCTCGTTCAATCGGACCACCCTACATGCTAATACACAATATAACCACCCAACCTAAGAAGGCGGTGTGAGTTACAGGACTCCCTCGACTAACGCAGTGATTAGTGCCTGGTCGTAATGTTTTAGCTGTCTTCGAAGTAATTGAGCTGATTCGGTGACAAATTTATAGAACAAAAATGTGTTTAATTGAATAGCGGTAGTTCCACCCACTTCGCTAATCGAAGGATTCCTGCAGGTGAAATCTTTTCCCCACGAGAAGAAAAACAAGAGACACGAGATTCTCCTACAATAAGACAACATACTGAAACAATGTGCCGCTCTCTCGCTCTCTTTCTGGTCGGTTCTAATATGTTTTTCGCAACACTCCTGGCAGCAGCAACCGGAAGAGCCGTCGTCGTAGTTAACAGTCAGTGGCTCTCGAGACGCTGGCAGCCACCGATGTCGGTATTTTCAAGACGGAGCAGCTGTTTGTATGGTTGAAAAGTTTAAATGAGAACCCATACAGTTGCCCCCACCAATGGGTATAGGAAGAAAATCCACGGAAAATCCCAACCAAGAGAAAGAGAGCGAGCGCGAGAGGGACGAGACAGTAGAAGAGCAGCGGTTGACTCCTGTAGAAGGAAAAGTTTCAGGACACCACACTACCGTGTTGAGCCACACTTGGCGGATGGCATAACATCGGCATCCAATTAAAAATTGTGTTGCGCGTAGGAATATTATTCAATGGCTATCATCTGGCATTTATTGGCGAAATAATTGAACTTCCTCCTACTGAAAGTGACAAGACAAAGTGCAATTTTCCGGTTTCCGCGTAGTACAGCGAGTGGGAGTGTACGTATCGAGTAGATAGATGTTTCCAGCAAATTTTCCTGTTTTTAGGTGTGTAAAGAACACTTTCCCCAGGATTTTCCCCGTCCGTGGTTGAATCGGTGCGGCGTAGTGTCGGGGATTTTATATGCGGATTCTGCGGAAAACAAAACGGCACACTTTTTCGCCAAGATTCCCATAGTCTGTTGCCATTTTGCGGTTACATTGGATTGGGAAAAGGAGCGTAGAGGATATAGGTACATGGAAAGTTAATCAAGCCAGGAAAAAGAAAAACAGTGATTCACCCAGGTTATATTTGATTGTGCAATAAGAAGGCGACTGAGTGACGAAGTGAAGCAACCGCTGAAAAAAAGTGAAAGGAAAAAGAAGCTTGAATTAAAGTGCTACTTGTTCGGTGCCTAGCAAGGACGAGTTCCAAAACGCAGGAGTAATTATCCGCAGTATAAAAATAGGCAATTAACGTCGCCCGGAAGGACACACACATCCGTGCAGGAGAATATGTACGTAAGACTGGTTCACAAACGTTCCAATGCTAAATGCCAAAATTTTAAGTTCCGATTTTAATAGTTCTGATTGTTCTACCCAAAATCAACTTATTTCTCTTTAATCATCATCATCATCATCATCATCATCATCCAAGATTGAATTTCAATAGCAGCTAAGACTAGAATAACTTAAATTTTATGAAACGGCCTGAAACGTCTAAAAAGCATATTTTAAACTGTTTTGTAATGAGGTTGCATAGAACGATTTCATGTATTTTTTAAAGTACCGTTAACGGGGTAACTTTCATATGTGTCATGTTTTTTAAACAAAATTTATAAAATCTACATTTAATAGATCTGAAGACTCTGCCAGTTCACAAGTTTTTGGTCATGCTGAGTGTATTGTTGATTTTTTTATGATAATTTTAAAATTTTAAAATTAGAAAACTTCGGTAATATCGATCAACACCTTTTGCGTGAATTTTTCGAAAAGTTTGAATTGAATTTGGGTTTTCTGAATCTGTATTTTATGTTAAACTACTAATATGAGGTTCGATTTCAACGGAGAATGTGAAACAGATTGGATTAAAGCAGTTACCTCAACAATTACTGGATATTTATCAGAAAACCATTAATTTTTTTGGCACAGGAACATTTATCTAAAATGGAAACGTCAGAAGCTTTGATGCGCCATATTGATGTCAGCTTACAAATTTAGAAGAATTTTCCCTTTTGGTTTGAAACCTGACTGTACTCTTGACTCTGTTGAGTTGAGTTTAGCCCGAAATATACAAAAATCCTCTTCAGTTGTTTCAAGCTTATGAACTGAATTAGCTATGGTTAAAAGAATCGATGCAGCTCCACCTCAACTGAATTAATTGCAAATCCCGTCCTGATCATTCTCTCAGAATTTGAGACGAATTCAGTCTGCAGTCTGCACCTTGCTATACATTTTTGTGCTTTTTGATACCTTTCGGACCTAGTAACTTTGTTTTTGTTTTGATTCGCTATGTTATTTAGACAGAATGTGTGAGGGTATATTGGTATGAGTTACCAAGGTCCTCCTTTAGCTCAGTCAGTAAAAGCGCAGCTACAAAGCAACACCATGCTGGAGGTGGCTGGGTTTGATTCCCGGTCTGGTCTAGGCACTTTTTGTTAAGGAAAATTTCTCGAATCCCTGGGCATAGGGTATGATTGTACTTTCCACACAATCGTACAGGGTGCGGCAGAAAATAATGCGAAAATTTGTTCTATTTCTTTCAAATCCCATTTTCAACTAATTCAAGCAATAATATCAACATTTTCGAGTGCAGTTATCTTTATAAAGTCCTTTTAAACAAATTTATTCAATGTGTCTTCCATTTTTATTAATAACATCCCTGAGCCGACGCCGGAAGCCAGAGCATGCCTTTCGGACGTAGTCCTCCGACATTGACTGCCATGTTCGTGTTATGGTTGACTTCCGGGTTTTCACACAAAGGTGTGAAGTTTTGCAGGCTCGTGTTTCAATATGTGCCCAAATCGAATAATCCAATGGATTAAGATCTGGACTGCTAGGGGGCCACAAATCCTTCAACTAAAACTTCATGTTATCGTTCAACAATTGTTGGGTTCGATTGGACGTGTGACACGGCGCTCCATCCTGCTGTAGGACAACGTTTTGGTCCTCGGAGAAGTTGGCCTTCACCCAGGGAAGCACTTGATCCTTTAAAATACCGATATACACTTCGGTATTGATTTTAACTCCAGCATCAATGAAAACAGGCGGCATTTTCAAACCGTTAGACGCCACCAAGCCAAACATCATGACACCAGCCGGATGTTTGGTTTGAAATTTGAATTTAACTTTTTCCGAAAATGAAATGAACCTGTCCGTGCGGCTGTTGGCCACAGCATCGACGCTGAAAAGCTTTTCGACGGAGAACAGGATTATCACTTTTTCCTTCATAAACAAGGAAAGCAATGTCTTGGAACGAGTCACTCGTGGTTCCTTGACCCGGTCCGTAACCAAGTGGCGTTTCACTCTGGCTCTGGAAGATGCATGCAAGTCTTTTTTGATGATTCTTCTTTTTTACACTGAAAGTAAATTTTAGTTTATATTACAAAATTGAAGGTAATATAAAAATAAAATAAAATAAAAATATTTTTTATACAGATTATGAGCCAATCGCTGTTTCTCTTTTATACCGTACTCATGCATGATAGTGTTTCTGCTGGTATGGGCGGGAATAAATTATCTAAACCAAAATAAAAATAAAAGCGCTGTCGAGAGCTATAACTTTATGCACATTAATCAAACAAGTTCTCACTAATCAGCGTGACTTAATGAGATCAACCACGGATTCAGAATCAGCACTTTCCAAATATCACGAAGTTTATTTCGTGCATTTTACAAAAAGGTGTAATGATAGCCTTTCCCCAAATAAAAAGCATTATGAATGTTTCATACAATATACGAGACATTTGTTGTATGTACAAAATCCATGTTTACGAAACGCATGAAAGCTACTTTGAAGCTTGTATGAATTCCAGAAGAAATTGAACTATGAATTTAATTTGAGTCACGCGATGTGATGTGATGAGGTGATAAGAACCCACCATCAGTGCAAGGATTACCTATTGCCTGGGACAGACGTACAACATACAGCGTTGTACCATAGACTAACTCTAAGACCAGTAGGTCCCATACAAAAACGATTTTTTTCTTGGCTCAGTCAGTACTAGAACATCGTCCCAAGCTCGGTCCCAAGCTCAATAATGCACCCCTTATAATGAACTCACATGAACACACTCTCAAATACTCTGTCAAAATAACACAGCAAATCAAAACAAAGGCGCAAATATGTATAACAAGGTGCTGGCTTCAAGGTGTAATTCGGACCAAGGGGTTCTACAACAGTGAACCAATTTCAAATCGCTAGTTACATATTGATTGTTGGTTGTACTCCTTTAGTCTAGTACGTGTTTTTCTGTACTGGAATAATGTATCTGACAGTTCGTACAACGGTCAGCGTTGTATGTCTGTCATAAGCATAGTAGTAGAGTCAGCCAATCTCAATGAGGACCT
>JASCZW010013617.1:0-25056 GCA_034211315.2 Aedes japonicus | reverse complement strand
CGGTGATGCTGCTCGAGGAACAATCAAGTCGTGATTAGTTTCGCCTGCTTCAAAAACGGTGATTTCAGTAAGCTGATGACCGGGTCCGCGTGGAAGTGAAGGCCAAAAAACTTCGAAGACTCTGAACTGGAGGCATTGCTCGATGAGGATCGTCGTGTCAAACGCAAGCAGAGCTTGGTTCAGGCAATAGGAGTTTTCGCCAAAAACCGCTTCTGAGCGTTTTCTGCATGCGTTGGGAATGATTCAAAAGGCATGAACTTGGGCCCCATGCGATCGCAGCCGAGAGATTTTGAGCGTCGTTTTTTCGTTTGCGAACAACCGCTCCAGCGGCAAAAAAGGAAGAGTTTTCTTACATCGCATTGTGACGGGTGACGAAAAATGGATTCATTACAGTAACCCAAAACGGAAATGCAAACATTCATGGCGACTGGCTCCGGGCATGCTTCAACATCGTCGCCTAGTGCCGCTAATATTCACGCAAGCGACAGGCTGTGCATTTGTGCGGATCCAAGTTGGTGTTATTTTATTATGAGTCTGTTGAAACCAAACGAAACCATTGCTGGGAAAACGGTGAGTCGAACCTGAATTGATGCGATTGGAGCTGAGGGGACTGCACGGGAAAAAATTCCGCCACAATACGAGCACAGACATCGAAAAAGTGATTCTTTCAGCATGACAACGTTTCGACCTCACGCGTTGCGAAACCCGTGAAAACCTATTCTGGAAACGCTCAAACGGGAAGTCCTACCCCACCCGCCATTTTCTCCTGATATTGCACCGTCCGATCATTATTACTTGTTCCGTTCGATGAGCACATGGTCTCAACTGGTCAGCAATTCCACTCATATGATGACATCTCAAAATGGCTTTGACTCTTGGATAGCATCAAAAGACGAACAGTTCTATCGAAATGGTATTCACGTTCTACCAGAAAGATGGGAAAAGTTAGCTAGGATGGGCAATACTTTGAATAATTCGCTCTGTAACCTTTTGTTTTCAAAATAAAGTTCCCTTTTCACCAAAAAACAGCGAGAACTTAGTTGCGCACCTATCAATCTTTTTTACCATTTCTTTTTCATCACCTCTTTTAATATTCGACTATTACAATTAACGCAAATATTAGGTGATATCTTATAATGGCGATTTTTCAGAGTAAATTTACCAAATACAGATTACTTTTCTAGCACAGACTTCATATTTAGGTAAGGAACGACGCCTGACATCATCAGTTCAGTTCGACACGTCGTTTTCGCTCTCTCGTTTTTTTTTTCCATCTCGTTCGTTTACTCGCGATTGCGCGTCCGACTCGTGATATATCGCCAGCTCTTGCCATCTTGTTAGCGTTGGCAAGCCAAAAGGAAGCGCTGGCAGTGCAACTTTTGCCGTGGCAATGGGTCGTAATAGCCAAAACGTGGTGATAACCACGCCGGCGGCATCAGCTCCCGCAAGGACACCGAGCGGCTCCAGCAACGGCATGACGACGCCGATTCATCGGATGCCATCGCCCGATTACTAGCGAGCAATCGGTTTGTTGTGCTCCCGATACAGGAGGTACCGAAGGAAGTGAAACCCACAAAGCCACCACGAATAAATACATTGCTGAACTCAGAAATGAGCTTGCAGCAATTAATCTTAATCCGCTGTTTAAGCTGTGCAGTACGGGCATAAAGATAATGTGCTCGACTGAAGCAGAGTACCGTGCTGCTAGCGCTCATCTGATCGCCGAGCAACACGAGTTGTATACACGCCAGCAACAAGGAAATCATCAGGACCAACTTTATCTGGTCCATTTGGAGAGGGTTCCGTCACGGTCGAGGATTTGAAAAAAATACGGACCCTCTTCAATATTATCATCGAGCGGGACCGATACTACCCGAAGCAGCATGCGGAGAGTGTTCAGCGTTTGGTCATGGGACCCGGAATTGTCACATGAAACCCCGGTGTGGAAAGTGCGCCAACTGTGGTGCCACCACGAAGGCAGCAACCGAGCCTGTCCCAAACGAGCGGAGTATTTGGCTATCCGCAAGCAGGCGTCAACCAAGTCTCGGCCTGGTCAACGCCGCCCACCACCTGGAATGGACGAGGAGAACTTCCCGGCGCTCCGGTATCAAGTGCCGAATCTACCACCAGTTCCATTGAACCATCGCCATGCAAACCGCTCGTCAACATCCGTTCAGCAACGATTCGCGGCTGCCGCCGCCGCTCCCATGCCGGCTCCTCCTCCAGGCTGGGGCAACCCGAGTTGCATTACCTCCACGCAACCACCGGCTGATGGACTGCTGTACGACTTCCGGAACAAAATGGTCGAGCTGTTTAAGAACTCTACCGCTAACTACGTTCCTGCCGCTCCAAGGAGGAACAGCTCGTGCCGCCACATCCGTGATGATGAAGTTCATGTGCAAGCATGGACCATAAACGCACCATCAGCATCGTTAATTGAATGCTTGTCCGACCTGGAACAAAAAAACTACTGAGCTCGGTGGACTTCCTTTAACAGGAAGGCATTCACATCGCCAATGTCACCGAGACACATCCTGCCGGAACTGAACATTTTTATCCCAGGATACCGGATTGTGCGATTTGATCGTAGCGACTCTAGTGGAGAAGGAGTTGCGATCGCTTTGCGCTACAATATCAACTGCCATCTGCTTCCGAGCTTTCAGCTGCAGTCTATTGGAGTCGAGGTCGAAACTGCTACGAAACGACATCCGTAAGCTCACTCGGAGGCAGGGGCAATTTCGTCGCCGGCGACCCAATGGTAAACACGAAACCTGGGAGAATATCCGGTGCAACCGGAACGGAATTATTCTGCAGGAAGACCTGAAGAGGGCCATTGCTAATTGAACCTGGGCCCGGATACTCCCACCCAGTTGAGCAGATCCGGGGTCCATTCGACAATCGACATCTTCCTCACCAACATGGGGAACAACATCGGCCAGTCGATCGCGGCTACCAGGAGCTCAGCTCGGACCACTATCCGGTAGGTCAGTTGCTCGGTAAACTGGCATCGTAGCACCAGACGGAACTACCATCGCACCAGTTGGGAGAGGTTCCTACAACACGTTGACGACAACATAATCGAAAAGCTATAGTTACAACTGTAGTTACGAACTTCCTCATGTTAAGGATGGTCTAGGTTCAAAATCAGGCTGGCTTAACGCATATGGCTTTTTTATTTTTCCCAGGGTGAGTCTCCAGGGCGAAGTCTATCCACAAACAAAATTATAGAACGGCTCAGGATCAGTAGCTTGTCGGCGGCATCAACTGATTCAATGACGTCTATATAAGGTCTGGGGCAACGCACTGCTTGCTTGTATTGGAAGCAAAAATAATGTAAACATTGCTGAGCCGACGAGTGATGACGTAACACTATTGAACTTTCTATTGGCGGGCATAGGTTCAGATCAAAAAATCGGTTCAAACGTTTATTATGAATGCTGAATTGTGGAAATAATCATGATACAAATGGTCAATTATTGAGCAGAAGCATTTTCTCCCGATAACATGGATTATTTATAGTGAATTTAACTGAGGTAATTGAATTTTTGCCACACAAACTTTCAAACGCTGAGACTTGACAATCGAGTAGCGATATAGAGCCAATTTTCCATCATCGGTAGACTGGAATCGGTTGAAAAATAAGGTTTTATAGCGCATACAATAAACAATCACGGAGCGAACGAATCAAAATAAATAGTATGACGTAGCACTTTGCGAGCTTTTGTGTAGCGTGCGCAAGGAGTGCAGTGGTATTAGTGTCATGAGCGAGTTTTGCTCATTTCACTAATATTGTTGTGGCTACTGCGCCAGACCTTATATAGACGTCATTGCAACTGATTGTCCCTTTGTTCATGTTGCTGATAAAGCAATGTTACTATCGGTAGTGTGTTGCAACAATGACAAACCGTTTTTTATCACTGTCACATGAAACAAGGACATTGCACCTAGGTGCGAGTCACAACATTTTCAAAGCAACTGGTCTCTTTCCCATCATGGATACAACATTTGTTGTTTTCCCTTCGTGTTTGTTAGTAATATTCAAGTTGCAACATATCACTGTCGCAGAGTTAACGAATAACGGCTGTAGCAGTCGTCATAATTATCGTATGTTTTAAGGTACAAAAAGTGAATATTTGATACACTGAACCGCGATTTAGCGAAGAATTATTTGTGTGGTAGAAGCTGATCCATATGCGTCGTATAAACTTGGTGTCGGTTTTGTGGACGGCTTTGTATTGTATCGATTATTTATTGTTCGGTGGCGTGAGTCCGTGAACGTTGTTTTGATGCAAATTTCAACGGAATAGCCGATTGTTCTACATGAAGATTAAAAGCAATAAAACTGCAGGTCATATAGCGTTTATTAGTAATGTTCCATACTGTTTGGTGAGACCCGGTCAGTCCGTTATAATGTTCGGTTCCGTGCAAACCTGTACAAGAAGTTAACAATAAAAATGGCAAGTGATGATTTCGCTCAACCTGGGATTTAGGCATGAAGACTAATTTATGTACCAGAAACTGGACCGGCGCCTGCGGAGTTGGGTACAGGCGACCCGTGAGGTAGTAAGTGGAACAAAGTAAATGTAGATTCATCTGCTCCAAGGGCTTACGCTACAGTCTCCGTAAACCAGCCTATAGTGAAGTAGCAAATTCTACTAGGATTGGAATCTTGCATAATGGCTATCCAAATGCCGAGCTCACTACACAACAACTAGTTGCTACTCAAAAGGCAATTCTTAAAGAGTAGCTGAGGAACGAAAGGAGAAAATTAAACCAAAGTTTGGTAACTGTCTGCTTAGATCAGGGCATTTGATCATCATTTGCAAAAACCAGGAAACTGTAAAATGGTTAAAGGCAACAATTCCCAGCATTAAGCCATGGGGAGAAGCTTGCCTCATGGCAGTCGATGAAAATGACATACCAAGGCCTGAAATTCTTATAAGTTTCATCCCACAAAGTCTGGAGGATTCCAACGAAGAAATAATTGCCTTTCTGGAAAGCCAAAATGAAGGATTGATGGTTGAGGCTTGGAAAATCCTAAAGCGATATACGGTTAATGATCATCACGTTGAACTTATCTGCACTGTTGATGCTGTTTCTATGAAAAACTTAGAAAAATGTAATTTTACTATGGATTATAAATTTGGAGTTGCTTATTTGAGGAAAAAACCTCATCGAAATCAAACAGCAGTGAGACAAACACTGCTCGAAATAATCGCGTTGACGACTTAAAGGCAAAGGGCGATTCTGATAAATTCCAGAAAGCTCTAGAATCCACGAAAATTCCGAGGACGCTGTGATGCAAGAGGGCCAACAATGTAGCACAGAAGCAAGCGGCCTGACGAATAATATATTCTATGAAAGCCGTAATGATTCTGCAATTGTTAAAGGATGCTCATACAAAGCAGATCAGTGTCTTCTCTTAGGAAATAGTGGAGCAATGAGTAGTGGAAATTCTGCGTTACCCACCCTATGTTCGGAATCTACTCAGGTTCGATGACAGACGGTCGCCTTAGACATAAACCACAACTGAATGAAGGCAGTAAGAAATTGCCTCCTAGAGAACAACAGGATCAAATATATGAACGGGAAAGGCATTAAGTTTATACAAGAAAACCTTCATCATGCAAAGGCAGCCTCAGCAACCTCCTGAGCAAAACATTCATCAAAGGCAAAATAGACGTTGCCTTTCTTCAAGAACCATGGACATACAACAGTAGGATCTTAGGAATGCCTACACACAATCGTGTCAAGTTAATTATATGATAAATCACTCCAGCTCAAACCAAGAGCTGCAATTCTAGTAACTATTGTAATGCCAAAATTACACCTATCACAGAATTTATCTGTAAGGACATTGTTGCAGTTTCATTGGAGGTACCTACGACGAAAGGAAAAACGATGCTCTACGTGGCATCAGCATATTTTCCTGGGGATATTGATGAAGCACCTCCAGCAGAAGTTGCAGCATTCGTCTCACACTGTACAAGCCAAAATAAGGCTTTCATCATCGGATGTGATGCAAATGCTCATCATACGATATGGAGCAGCACCGTAATCAACAAAAGGGGTGAGTCGCTATTTGATTTCATTTCACAGAATAATATTGATATATAGTAATAAGGGAAACTCTCCGACTTTTGATAATGCGATAAGAGAAGAAGTTTTGGATCTTACACTCTGCAGTTCAATACTTTCTGATCGTATAGTATACTGATGCATCGAACGAAATTTCTCTTTCAGATCATAAACAAATTTTATTTGAATTCAAGGCTAGTGATTTACTGAAGGAATCCTACAGAGTTCCTCGAAAAACAAATTGGTAACTATACACCTGTAGGATGAAAAACCAACATAATCCTATTACTAATAATTTCGATACGGTATCAAAGTTAGAAACAAGTGCTAACGACTTAATAACAACTATTAATCGTGCTTACAATGCCAGCTGTCCTACAAAGGAGCGCTCGACCAATAGAGATGTTTCCTGGTGGAACAAGCGATTGGAAAAGCTACGAAAAAAGCACGGAAATTATTCAATCGGGTGAAAATGACTTCAAATTGGAGTCAGTACAAAGAGGTAAAGGGTGTCCACGATGAAATTGCCACACTATGAAATTGCCACACTATCAAAACTCGCGGAAATGGAGTCGAAAGAACAGTTCGTGCGTGATAAAATCTTGCGCATTCATCACGAGAACAAGGATCTCTCGCATCGTTCCATCGCTAAAACGTTGGGAATCGCGAATTCCACGGTGTCGCGAGTGATTAAACGGTTCGAGGAACGGTTGACCACCGATCGGAAGCCCAGAAGTGAAGGAAAAAGTATTCCGTACAACACCAAAAATCAAAACCGCGTAGTTGGGGCCTTCAACCGAAATCCGACCGCCTCCGTTCGGGATGGCTAAGAAGCTGCACCTTAAGCCGAAGTTTTGTCCAGAAGGCCAAAACTAAGGCTGGGCTTCGAACGTTCAAGGTACAAAAGGTCCCTAATCGCGACGAGAAGCAGAACAAGTCCGCCAAAACCCGTGCCAGGAAGTTGTACCTCAACATGCTGACGAAAGTTGAATGCTGCATCATGGACGACGAAACATATGTGAAGGCCGACTTCAAACAGATCCCCGGCAACCTGTTTTTTCACGGCCAAGGATAAGTTCAGCGTTCCGGAGCATTTCCGCACTCAGAAAATGTCCAAATTTGCGAAGAAATTCCTGGTTTGGCAAGCCATCTGCACGTGCGGGAAGCGGACGATCCCGGCCTGGGAGATCGCTGTCATCAACCGACTCAAGGTGCATGTCGAAATCGATGTTGTCGTCAACTTGTTGTCGAAACCTCTCCCAACTGGCGCGATGGTGGAGTTCCGTCTGGTGATTCGATGCCGGTTGACCGAGGAGCCAACTTCGGCCACGTCTCTCTCCAGGTCTTCCTGCAGAATTATCCCGTTCCTGTAGCATCGGGTGTTTTCCCAGGTTTCGTGTTTCGCATTCATGTCACCGGCGATGATGAACTGCCCCTGCCTCCGTGATAGCTTACGGATGTCGTTACGTAGGGCCGCTGTTGTTCCGATGGTGGTATTTGCTTGCTTGGGACAATAGGCCGCGATGATGGTGATTGGGGACGGTAGTTACGCCCTCGACTCCGATGGCTTTGATGGATTGCGAGCTGAAAGCTCGGAAGCATATGGTAGTTGATGTTGTAGCGCAGGGCGATCGCAACTCCTCCTCCACTCAGAGCCGTTACGATCAAATCGCACAATCCCATATCCAGGGATGAAGACGCTGAATTCCGGCTTGAGATGTGTCTCGGTGGCGATGACGATGTCGATGGCCTTCGTTGTTAAGGAATTTAATGGGCATCGGCGGTGGTAGGTTTGGCACTTAATACCGGAGCATCGGGAAGTTTTCCTCGTTCATCGGAGGTGGTATACGGTATTGACAAGGCCGGGATTTGGTGGATGACTGTTTGCGGATCGCCAAAAATTCAGCACGTTTTGGGCAGGCACAATTTACGCACCTTCTTCCATCGGGGCACAATCGTTGGTACTGTTGGCTCCGGCAACACTTGCCACATCGCGGTTTCATGCGGCACGTTACGAGTTCCGTGTCCGAACGCAAGACAGTTGCCACACTGCATCACGTCGTGTTGTCTTGACGATACCGGTCCCATTCGACGATAATGTTGAAGTTATCACCAGCTCCGCCATCGTGACGGATCCCCTCTCGAGGTGGTCCTGATAGAGTTGGTCTTGGTAGTTTCCATGTTGCTGGCGCCTGATGGGAAACATATTCAGAAGCTTCAGTGCAACCGCTTGCAGCTCGGCGAAGATTGACTCCGGAGTGAGTTCCGAAAGGCCACGCAGAATCCCCTCCATAGGCTTGCTTCCGGGTGGGTAATGCGTGTAGAACTCGTGTTGCTTGGCGACTAGGAGAGCACCGAGAGTACGGTAGTCAGCCTCCGACGAGCATATCACTTTAATGCCATTACTGCACAGCTTGTACAGCGGATGGATTTGAATAGCTGCAAGCTCGGTCCTGAGTGCAGCAATGTCCTTTGACGTGGTGAAGAGCGGGGGAATCTTTGTCTTTTTGGCACATCCTGTACCGGAAGCACGGCGAATTGATTGCTCTCTAGTAGACGAGCGTTAGGATCCACTGGACTGGCGTCATCATGGCGCAGCCGCTTGGAGCTGCCCGGTTGCGGTAATGATTCGGGAGCGGATGTCACCGTTGGTTTTTTGGGATTTTTTTCGAAACTTTGCAGCACTTTTTTCTGTTTTACCACCACCAGAAAATGTGCAAGCGCAGGTGATAAATCGCGAACCGGACACGCAATCGCGAGAAAGCAGGCGAGGGGGAAAAACGGGGAAAAAACTTTTATTACGAGAGAGCAAAAAACACGACCATACGTGTCGCTTGTTCAAAATTGAATGAACTGAACCAATTTCGTTCGCTCGCGGCTATATACTAGCGTTGATAGCAGCGTTGCCAATATTTTTTTTGAACAAACTGGAAGAATGCAAAAAAAACTGGAAAAAACTGGATCCTATAAAAATAAGGAAAAAGTCCGCATAATGAAAAACCATTTGCTGCATATTTCAATCTCTATGTTGTATGTAAAATATATTGTTTTAACTATAAATTATTCACACTAACACAGATGATTACTGTATACCACATTGTCATATTCTAGATTATATACAAACATTTTGACATAAAATAGAACGAAAATAAAGTGAATTTAACCGCCTATTCAGCATAGTATAATTTGGGCTTTTGCCAGCTGACATATGATTGAGAAGTGTATAGGATACTGTTATCTTATGAGTTATCAACTTTAAGAGTTATTGTTAGAATAATGGGGAATATAATGGGGAATATAACTCTTCTATTGATTTTTGACCCAAACAGTTTGAAACATTTCACAACTTGTCCTTGCATACAAAATTTAAATAAAAATTAGACTCCCATTTCAATACAAAAATTTATAACACTAAAACATATACAAAATAACTACTTCATTAAGTTTCAAATCTACTCAGATGGAACGAAATCAAATGAAGGATATGGATTCTATAATAGTAAAACTAAAACACCATTTAGTTACCGACTAAATCTCGTTTTTCTGTTATGAACGCTTAGTTAGTCGCGAAAATAGAAGCTATCGAATTTGCCATTAGTATCAACCAATCAAAATTAGTCATTTTTAATGATTCTCAGAGTTGCTCCCTTAAATTACTGAATAAAAAGATTTATGATAATTAACTCATAGGAAAACTTTTTTCTTTGATTTATTATAACAACTTACAAGAGTTAGTCAAACAATGGATTCCAGGCAGGGATGCAATTCTCCTCGGTGCTCGCAGAGTGCTTAGTGAAAAGGTACTCCGCACATTGGCAAACGTAAACTCACTCGAGAGATTTTTTTTTTTCACCTCTCTGCTAGACATCACAAGTTGAGTGACACCAAAGTGTCTATAGTTTGCACCCTCACCACACAACAGGCCGGAGCGTGTGAGTGATCTCTGAGGAGCACCGAAGAGAGCAGAATTATTTCACCGGGGAGAGTCACCCTGGTGAAAATCTTCAATGTTAGTTTAATACCGCAACACTTGAATTTCAACATTGTTACAATGTTACTGACTTCATAATGTTTTCTTCTTCTTTGCGGCGTAACCAAGGCATATTGCTCATCGCAATTAGCTGATTGCCAGGCTTTCACAACTTAATGTTCTAGATGCACCTACACAGTTATTGGCATTGGAAACCAATAACCAACCAATGCATTAATTTGTATATTGTGTGGCAAGCACAATGATACTCTTATGCCCATGGAAGTCGATATTTATTGAAGTCAACTGGACTGGGAATCGAACCCGCTTCCTCCGTATTGGTAGTTCCGTGCCTTTACCGACTAGACTATCTGAGGCCCATAATTCGTAATGTTCATCTATGATATTCTGAAAGTACAAAAAGCGACTGGGACTCGCGAAAATAACTTCGGACTGTACTTTCTTGTTCCAGTTTCCAGCGTTTTTTTTCTTAATATTTGAATCAAGGTTTCACTCACGTCAGTGCGGTGTAGTCCTTTTTCGCTCTTTCACTCTTCGTCGTTCACACTGCAGTGAGTGTATGAACGCTCAGGCAGCGAACTGTAAATTCTTTCGCTCTCCCGTGCTGTGTCGAACAATCTCTACTCTGTCAGGAAAAAATCTCCGTAGAGTCTGAGTGCGATTCACCAAAGAGAGCTAGAAATGTGCACCCGCGTGATTCTCCCCAGAGAAATTGCAACCCTGATTCCAGGTCAATCTTTCAGGAAATGATAGAGCTGACGTTGGAGTCAAATTAGATATTACAAGACCAGCACAGGAAAACTATCCTTCGTGACTGTTTAATAAACTTTAAAATTAAGTCAATTTCAGAATGGAATACAGAATACTTTGAGTTAGCTAAAGACTACGGAAAACAGAATCAAAATAAATTGGAACCTTCGTGCTGTGAAATAACTTTGTCCACTATAGAAAAGATTGCTATTGGATGAATAAGAACCTTTCACACGGCTACAAAGGGCACGTTAGCAAAATGAAATTTGATCAGATCAGATACTTGTAGTACTTGTCATGTGCAAAAAATCTTTATTCACTTACTTTTTTAATGTAACTAATTCTCTGGGATAAGACGAAAGCTCCCCGTGCTCTCTAAATAAAAAACTTTAAAATAGCTTTAAAAAATAAAAAACAAGATGAATATCTACAAATCACGAAATTTATCAGTGAGACAGGAATAAATGTTTGAGTCCAGTCTATGTAGATAGCTGTTGGTTTGCATGATAAAGCTTATCAAATTGTTTTTGTCGCGTAACCATCGTTTTAAATATTAATTTCTCTTGATACTTGGCTAATATGGAATTGAAAGGAGAGAAAACTAAAAAACTACAAACAGCAGTCTTTGAGGGGAATAGTAATATTTCCACATTCTGAAAAAAATCACCAATGAAAAGGTGAAAATCAATCTTGCAAACAGGGTTATGTAAAAAAACTGGAAAAAACTGGACAAAAGTTAGAAAAACTGGACGATTTGTAGATTTAACTGTTTGACTGGATCAGGTAAAAAAACTGGAAGAATCCAGTTTAAACTGGAACATTGGCAACCCTGGTTGATAGCATAGCCAAGAAGGAAGGGAATCACGAAAATGCAGAACGAAGCAAATTTGATAAAGGGGACGGGCCACAATTGAAAAATCAGACACCGGCAACATAGCAAAGTTTTTTTTTGAAGAAGAAGACATTTGCTACCCGTTTCCCACGACCGTGTTAGGGAAAACAATTTTTTTCAACCTGTTGATATGCAAATTTGTATGGCAGCAAAAGTAGGTAGTTTTGAATTTAAAATTTGAACTGGCTTCTTTCAAATTTCAATACGAAAAATTGGTGAATTTTTATGATCAAACGGCGTTTGAATGAAGTTATTCTGCGTTTGAATGTTCTGGCTGTCATTCTTAAAAATTTTGAGACGCCACCCGGCATAGGAAAGAGAAACGTAGTCCTACGAACAGAGATCGGCAGGATTTGTGCCTCAAAAGTTTTATCTTTCCAAGCTATAAACATCATTTTAACGCAATTTTGTTGGCAAATCTATCCATCTATATTTATATGTAAAAATGGATTTCTGTCTGTCTGAACCTTATAGAATCGAAAATTACTGAACCGATCGGCGTGGAATTTTGCATGGACGGGATTTTCGGCCCGAGAAAGGTTCTTATGATAGTAAGAGAACCCTCCCGTCTCTAGAAAGGGGGGCTCCCATGCAAATTAAAACACACATTTCTGCATAACTCAAGAACAAATCGAACAAATTGAACCAAATATGGCATGTGGAGGATTTTGTAGGCAAGAAATGTTTCTACGGTGGTTTGAGACCCCCCCTCCTCATTGAAAGGGTGGGGGGAGGGGGCTCTCATACAAATGAAACACGAATTTGAGCCAAACATGAGAATTATCCCAACTGCATATTTCTATGCATAGATTTTTGGGGTTGGGGAAGGTTCTCATGATGGTTCGAAACCTTCGACTCCTCCCTCTCTGGAAGGGGTGGGCTCTCATGCAAATTAGACACAAATTTCAACCAAATCTGAAAATCATACCTACTGCTATGAAAACTTATATGTAGGGGTTGTTAAGGCCGGAGAAGGTTCTAATGATGGTGCGAAGCTCCGTCGCCTCCTCACAATGGGACGAAAGAAAAAAGGGTGGGACTTGGGTATTTGCGGCGAAACTATTAGGTGTGGCCCATTGCACAGTGGTCCCGTAAGCTACTTTAGGCGGACATGAGGTTTTCAATGAAAATTTGTGGTATTAGAGCTTTGGTTACTTCTGAGAACTTGTTGCAAACTTATTGTACTACAATTTGTATGAAATTATTTTTTTCTTGCATTAAACGCAAGAGTGGCGTATACTCTAACTTTTTTATGGGCCAATATCGTGAGATGATATGTTCAGCAAAGTTGTAGAAATTGTTGTTATAAAAAACTTTGTAGAACATATTTTTTGTCTAGTCTCAAAGCCTACTGCAATAATTCCAAATTTTAGTAAATAATCGTTTTTCGACTAAAAGTCATTCATTTTTAACTTTTACCAGCTTGCTATGTTCTACAAAGTTGTTTGTTTTGACATTTGCCACAATTTTGCTCAATACATCATAGTTGTATTTCTTCTTGTTTTCATTTTATAGTAAATTTTCAGTTAAATTTACGCCATATTATAGGCCTTACAACATGAAATGGAGCACCTGAAAAAAATATGGCATACCATGACTTGATTCAACACACCTTAGAGTACGTTTAAGGAGAATTTGGGAGAGATAATATTTTTCTATCTTTTTTAAAGCTACTTTCTGTAACATACAGTTTTCAATAAAAACATACATCAGGAGCTCAAATAGAATCAAAACACACAGAAATCATGGCTATCTCTGTTCAGTATATGACAATTACCACGTGTTTTCATAGAAAAACGTTTAAAAGAATATTAGTTTATTTTTATTAAGTTTCGAGCTTCTTCAGGTAAATCAAACTGTGTCTCACCACGAGTTGTACGTCTGTTGATAAGTGAGATTATGGGATCGGAGGTGAGAAGAAGCCACTTGAAAACGTCTTCCAACCATCGAAAACCTCATTTCTACATTTTTTGAGAACTTTGATTTTGGGTTAACAAATTTGATTTAAGGGGTGTATACACCTGGATAAAAAAATAATAAAAACTATTTCTGGTTCAAACCGATAAGCAATTGTTCAAACATTGTAGATTATGTCAATTCATGAAACTTTTTATGTCTTAACTGGACGAAATTATAGGGTGAAAAAGGAATGCAAATGCTCATACCTCACACCTCATAAACTCACTTTTAATTATAACTTTTTTTCTTGAATTTTAATTTTTCTTAATGTTCTACAAAGTCTTAGGTATTTAAAAATACACGTTTTTTTAGAAGACAACTAATCATTATCTTTTAATTCAAAGGATTTGCGTCGGTTTTAATGAATTTTTTTAGCTATCTTCGAAGTTGGGTAGATTACAGGTTAGCAGGTATTAGCAGCTAAACTTAACGTTAATTTGTTCAACAACTATTAAAAATGATGTACAAATTAAATCCAACGTTCACTTTTCGTTACATGACCTTTTGTCCCTCTTTGGGTTATCCGCCCGGTTGTCTATTCCAAATTTCGTCGACTTTCTTTCCAATCGATGTTTTGTGCCTTCGAGCTTTTGTCACTCAAATTATTGTCTCTTGAACTTTGTTTGTTTACCGATTGTTTTGAATAACTACTTAAAATTCTTTCCATAATATTTTTTAAAGATTGTATGACTTTGGGAATTAAGATAGTTTTTTTTGTCTTTCCTGAAAACACCTCTACAAAAAAACATCGTCTACAACAATCATTCGCCATTCCTAGCTTACGTCTACTTGTTAGTTGCTTCTTACTCGTCATCATAGCCATTCTACTAGCTCATAACGACATCCATAACTATTCATACTAACCGCTCTCTGGATGATGGAACATGTGAGTATGTGTGTGTGTGTGCGCGTGTGTGATAAAACAGGCATTACAATAAACACAACAACGGAAATTTCCAACGTCGAACCGAAAAAAAACATTGCGACCCAAAAAAAGAGGAAGAAAAAGAAAAGAAAAGAAAATGATTAATAAAATTCCACATCATAAAAGTGAATGAAACTGGAGCATATTGGACTGCGGAGTTCACTCCGCATGCACTATGGACTGAAACGGCAATTTAGCAGGAAAAACATATTGTCTTCATGTCTGATTTTGTTTCCGGGAGGGGTAGGAGGGGTTTCTTGGAAGTAGTTCATACGTAGGATTGATGGGGCGGCTTTTTTCGTGGAATTAATGGATTGGGCGGGTCCTGCTCTTTCCTTAAATCAGTTGAAGATTACCGCCAATAACGAGGAACCTAACTCGATTGTAAAATTTCAATATTGTCCCAAAGTGTCAGTCCAAAAAAAAAAATGATTCTGTCCTGCTAAATTGCCATATCGGACCCACCGTGCGTTGATGGCTGTTTGTCTTTCCGCAGTCTCAGTCAAACACACCCTTCAGCTGGAAATTCATTTCGCAAAAGAAGAGCGAGGAGATGATTGCCCACATCTGCTGTGATAACATCGTGATCATCTTTTGTGGATGGAAGTCAGGGGGAAAAAAACAGTGTAATCCTTACCTCTGGCCCCAGATCGGTTGCGTTTGCACTGGAGACGAACTCTTTGAGGAATCCATCCAGCTCGGTGCCTTCGATGTATCCGTTTCCTGGATGGGGGTGGGTGGAAAAGAAAGCAGTTCAAATGAATTTGGGTTAGATATCAAACGACGGAAACAGCGTGGTAACAAATAGAACACGGAAGACGAAGATATGTTTGTTCAAGATATTGTCACTGGCGGCACTTTCACGTTATCATCGTTATCTAAATCGATCAACTAAGTTTTATTCGTTTGTGTCAAACAAGGTGCATGTCGGAGAAAAAGTTCATCTGAGTTCATTTATTCAAGAGCTGTAATCGTTACTCCCGCAATCACTATTAGGAAAGCTAATCCTTCCACACTGCTTGAATCGTGCAGCTGAATGAGCAACAACCCAACCACATTGAGGTTTTTCCCTGTACTCGCAAACCTACTTCAACGTCAAGCTGCAGGAAGCGCCACCGCCGTCAGTCATCACCAAGTGGACGGCAATCACGTATGAATTTCATTTACTTCTATTCCGACATTCCATGGCATAAACTGCATCATCCGGCAGCGATGCTCATTCACATTCCAGCTTCGCTCGTTCACTCAACTCTGAATCCGGATGTTAACCACGTTTAGAAAAAAAGATGAAGAAAGTAGTAGATACGACTGCAACAGTGCCAAGGAAAGAACGGTTAAGCCCGACAAAAAGGTTACCAATAAACAAGTGGACCATGCCATGGGCTATGCTTACAGAGAAAAGTTACCAACCACCCCCAAACGTGTAGTTTGGTCGGTAGAGGTTTGACCTTCTTGGGCATGTGGGACATGAAGAAGAGGAAAGGAGGTTTCGGAGATGAATAGAAAGCTTTTCATATAATCCTCTATGCAATACGATACCGAATGACGACGACCGGGACCGGGAGTTGGTTGTGGATTTTACCCAACTGAGTTGGGTCTTAGTAGCATAATGCACAATTATCGTAGGGAATTACTTAGGTTTAAAATGCACCCTGGGGTAAAACAAGTCATTGATATTTCGAGTTAGGATATATTATGTGCTATTTTTCATAATTATGAGGCTACCCCATATCGCATAAGACGTTTGGCATAATGCCATTTGAAATAAGATGTTGGATAATCAATGGTCAATTTGCATAAAAACCTTTTTGTATAGTGACCATTTGGCATTAAACAAAGTAAAAATTCAAAATATTACGGTCATTTGGCATAAACACCAGTTGGCATAAATATCGAAAAATCAAGCTGCTTAAAGTTCAATGAACATAATTATAATTTAGCATAACTTTGATATTCAAAATTCAATTGATATAAAGGTCTTTTGGCATTGCACAGTGGTCCAGAATGCGATTTAAGCTGGAAAGATACATTTTTGGTCTTAGTTTGAAGTTTAGGAGAACTTTTATAATACTGAATCACTATCGTAAATCGAACAAAAGTAATTATGATTTATGTAAAAAAACGGTAATTTGATTATATATCTTGTTGGGGCAGACAAATTATGTTTTAACAACGTTTGAAAGTATTTTTATTACTATACTAGCTGAACCCGGTGCGTGCGCTGCTACGCTTGTAACTAAATGAAGGAAAATTTAATGTAACTGGCACTTGTATGGTTTTTTTTTCGGAATGATTTTTTTTTCTTGAATAAGCAGGGGTTCAAACTTCTATCAAAACATGTTTCTTACCCGAGAAATACACGTTTTGTGTTTAAGTATCCTGGATAATTCTCATTTTTGGTAGAAATTTGTGTTTCATTTGTATGGGAGCCCTCCCATCCGGAGGGGGTGGTTTCTCAAACCACCTGTACAATGATTGTCTTCAAAACCTCCCACATGCCAAATTTGGTTCCATTTGCTTGATTAGTTTTCGAACCATCTTCGATTATAATAAAAATTTGAGTTTCATTTGTTTGAACCCCCCGCCCTTTCAAAAAGGGGACGGGTCTTGAACCACCATAGAAACATTCTTGCCTTCAAAACCCCCCACATGCCAAATTTGATTCGATTTTCGACAGTCAATATTTTATAACTTTCTAGGTCATTCAAACTGTTCTGGCTTTCTGAAATTAAGATTTCCAGTTGAATAGTAATTTGAAGGCAATACAAAATAACAATAAATATTTAAACATATTCAATTCATATTCTTATATGTCAGCAAACATTATAAAGCAATATGACATCTTCTGGATCATCCAAACTATCCTTGAGATCAGAACAAAGGACCTACAATGGCAACAAAAGATTTCTGGGCTATGCAAAGCCACGCTGTGTATTGAAATATATTCATTAAATATCTTGGAATCATCTTCTAGGTTATCCAAACTATCCTGGAATTCAAAACTTAAAATCTCCCACTGTAACTGAGGCTTTGTAGACCGAACAAAGTAACAATAATGTATTTGACCAATTTAAGTGAGTTTACTCGATGGTAAACAGATGGATTGAGATATTTTGGGATGTTCTAGATCACCAAAACTGCCCTTGAGTTCAGAAGTTAGGATCTATAAAAGGTGACGATATGCAATTTTTAAAATTTTCTGTGCCACTGACACATATTCAGTAAATCTTCTGTAAGGTCACCAGCCATTATCAAATAACCTTGGGATGTTCAAGTTCATAAAAACTGAATTGAGTATAGAACTTAAGATATGCAGTAGTTACAGTAGACTCGTGGGCTATACAAAACTACGATAACTATTCAAACATATCCAATGATTATTCTGAGATGTATATATTTTTAATATTTCAATAATTTCTTCAATAGTATTTCCCGAATATCCAGGAAACTTTGTACATCTTTGGAAGATTTCTTGAATACTGCAAACACGTTCTGAAAACTCCGAGGACAGTTTGACTGTATTGTATGTAAACTTCGTATTCATTCCTAGAAAATTACGTGTATTCCACAGATTGCCTTTTTACTCAAAGGAGTTTTTGAATCTTAATTTACTTTAAATATTATATTTTTTTCATTTAAGTATTTAAAAAAATTCATCAACCTCGTAAATAGTCGAAGAACTTCCTAAATACTTTGAGTACTTCCATAGTACATTACGGAAATCTTTTCAACAAACTAAAACTACTCAAAATTTTGCGAAGAATCCCTCGAATATTCCGAGTTCTACCCAATTGTTCCGAGAACTTCCTGAATATCACAATTATTTCTTAGAAATAAGAGATATTTTCAGATTTTTTGAGTTTTCTTTAAATGTCCTTCTGGACTTCAGCAGAAACACTAGAGCTGAATATTTCGATGACATTCTGAATTTTACCAGAGCTTAATTCAGTAGTCTAAAAGCTTCTTGAATATTCCAAGGACTTCCCGAATGTTCGTAAAATACACAATCATTCCGAAAACCTCCTACCCATTTTGAGAACTTTCAGGATATGCCGAATAATGTTTTGCCTAATACTCCGAAAAGCTTCGGAAAACTACTATTACTTCCTGAATGTTTCTTAAATAGCCTAAATATTCAGAGCAATAACTGGATAAATCGAGTATTTCTGGTATGTTTCGAACATTTCTTGAATATTTCGCAAACTCCTTCCATTTTTCGAGGTTTGTGAACATTCTGAGCACTTCTTGAAAACTTTGAGGACATCCTAGCATTTTACAAATAGTCCGAGATTTTCCTAAACAAATCAATTATTTCGGAAACCTCCGAAATACAACGATCACTACTTAAATATTTCAAAAATTGCCTGAAAACTTAAAGAAAAAATCTAGAGTATTTAGGATATTTCCTGAAACGTTCGAAAAAATAATCAATATTCCAAGGCTTCGCGAACTTCCTGAATACTTTGAGGACTTCAATGGAACATTAGGCAAACCTTTTCAAAAATCTAAAAACTAAACATAAGCTAAATTAATCGAGGAATTATTAGAATATTCCTAGCATTTTCGAAATATTCCAAGAATTTTCTGAATACTAAACTTTTTCTGAGCAATTAGAGAAATTCCCAAACATTTTTTCAAAATCTGAGAATTTCTTGACTGTTTAGAGGACTTTATGAGTGCTCGAACGCTTGCTGAATATTCCGATGACTGATGAGTTTGACCAAAGCTTGCGGACTAGTCCAAAAACTTCTTGAATATTCCATGGACTCCCTTAATGTACCTGCTGAACATTTTCAGAAGTTTCTGAATATTCAAATTAATACGAATTCTTCGATAACTTCTTAAATATTTCGAGCACTACCTGAATGAATGTTTCGAAAATTGCCAGAATATTTCAAGCACTACTAGAATATTTCGAAGATTCCTTGAATATTTCGAAAAATTCATCTATATTCATAGGCTTTGTGAATATTCTGTTTCCTGAATACTTTGAGGTCTTCAATAAAACATTCCAAGAATCGTTTTGAACATTTAGAAAACTACACTAAAATTGTAGAGGATTGTCTTGAACAACCCGAGCATTTCCCGAATATTTTGAATTTTTTTCGAGTAGTCTTGCAACTTTCTTTAACGACATAGAGTTTCAGACTATTCTGAGTTATTTTTAATACCCAGAGTTTTTTAAATGACTTTAACAATGCTCAGATGACTTCCTGAATTTTCTCACCGCTAAATGACTAGTCCGAAAAGTTCCTGAATATTCCAAAGACTTCCTGAATCTCCTCTTAAATCGTTGAAAACTTCAAAAATATTTTGAGAACATCTTATACATTCCAAAAACAAATTCTTACCACTTCACGAATATTCCCAGAACCGCCTAATTATTTTAATGACTTACTAAATTCTTCGAAAACCTTACGAATATCCCAACAACCTCCTGGATGTTCCAATCACCAATGAATACTTCAAGCATTTCCTGAATTATTCGAAGATATCTTCCATATTTCGAGAAGTTTCTTAATATACCGAGGTTACGTGAATAACATAAGAACTTCCTGAATACTTTAAGGATTTCCATAGCACATTCCGAGATCCTTTTGAATATTCTGGTAACTATGGGAAAACTTCCGAAAACTCCTTCGAATATGCAGACCATTTGCTGCATATTTCGAAAACTTTCCAAAAATTTCCTGAATATAACGAGAAACTCCGGAATATTCTGAGAATTTATTAATATTCAAAGAACTTCCTCAATATTAAGTGGAGTTGAAGATAAAGACTACAACAACATCCTGGACATTTCACTGTTGTCCTAAATTTTCCGAGGTCTTCTTGTTTCAAAAACTCCCAAAACTCCCTTAAAAGTTCCTGAATATTGAAAGAAAACATTCCGAAAATCTCATGAGTACGCTAAAAACTTCCCGAAAATCCCTTCTTAGCATTTTATGGATATTCCGACAAATTTGTGAACATTTTAAGAACTACCCAAATAATTCAAAGACTTCCATTTCCACAAAACTTCCAAAACCTACTGAATACTCCAATTGCTTCCCGCAAATTTCGTGAATATTTCGAGAACATACAGAATGTTTCGAGAATTTCGTAAATATTCTGAGAGGTTTCTGTATGCTTCGTGGCCTTGGTTACAAAATACACAATACTTTCAGATGACTCCATCGATTTTCCGAATATTTCGAGACCCTTGAGTATTACAAGAACTTTTTTAATCGTTCTGATACAATACTAAATATCCAAGAGCTTCATTGAACATCCCGAGAACGTCTCGCATATTCCGAAACCTTTTAAAAAATAGCGGAAAATTCTTGAATATAATAAAGATGTCCTAATTATTCTGAGAATTTTTGACGATTCGGAGAATTTGCTAAATACATAGAAGACATATAGAACATACTCGGAAAACATCCTAGAAATTCCAAAGTAGCCTTAAATTTTCCGAATGCTTCAAACATTTTTCGATAACTTGAAATTTCTGGTGTTCAGTTCTCCCATCCCGAATATCCGCTTCCGTTTCACTCCAGTAATCAAATTTTGTAAACGACCGATTCTCCCAATATTTTTGATGTCTTTACCCAAACTTTCTTCAACTTCAGCTATTTCGAGACCTTTTCGAGTATTTCAAGAACTTATTAAATCGTTCTGATAAAATATAAAATGAGCAAGGACTTGATTGAACATCCCGAGAACTTCCCGGATATTTCGAAACTTTTTTAAAATAAGCGAAAGATTCCTGAATAATTTGCTGAATACATAGAAGACATATAGGACAAACTCCGAAAACACCCTAGATATTCCAATGTAGTCCTAATTTTTCCGGAGAGCTTCAAGACTTCTTCGAAAACTTAATACTTTTGAAGTTCACTCCTCCCATTTCGAATATCCGCACCTTCCTTTTTACTCCACCAATCAAATTTTGTTCAACCGATTTTCGCCGTATTCTTGTGGTTTTAACCAAAATTTTCTTCAACTTCAGCTCTGTTTTAACAGTTTTGGGATGTTTGTGAAGTTCCGTCTTCATAATTGCCCAGAATTTTTCAATTAGGCGAAGTTCCGGTGAATTTGGTTGGTTCATATCTTGTGGCATAGCTTTGACTCCGTTGGCTCGGTACCACTGCAACGCGTTTCGAGCGTATTGCATTCCGAAAATAAAATCTTCGCAGCGCTTCACGAACAACCTAAATTTTCCAAACTGAATATTTCGAGCACTTGCTGACTATTTGCTGAAGATTTCCTGTATTATAGGGCTTTTAGAGTACTCTATGAACTTTCGGAATTTTCCAAAGACTTATAAAATTGTATGAGAGCTTCTTAAAACTTCCTGAATAAGGAAGTTGAGGCTAGTTCAAGTTCGTGAATGAGTTATTGAGGTTTTCTTCATTGAGGCTTCCTAAATATACCCAGAAAATCAGTGCACAATTCGAGAATATTCTGACTACATCCTATACCTTCCAAAAAATAACTTTTTAGTACTCCGCGAATATTTATAGAACTGCCTACATATTCTGAAGACTTTCGATACCATTCTTAATATTTCGAGAAATTTCATAATATTCTGCGCTCTCATGAGTACTTCAAAATTCAATACTTTAAGAGCATCCATAGAAAGTTACTAGAACTTTTTGAGTATGCTGGTAACTTTACAAAAAATTTCAAGGGCTTGATTAGTTCTCGAATTATGAAGAAATTTGTGTCTCATACACTCAGTAGCAGAAAAAAAGCCGAGCAAAATTTTGCTTCCAAAAACCGCGTTGTTCAACTTTCTGTTACTTTGTCAATTATCAATATTTTTGGCTGAAAATTTGACAATTTTATAATCAATGTATTTCTTGCCTTCAACAACATTTCTCGCCTTCAAAAACTCACCCATACCAAATTTGGTTCCATTTGCTTGATTGGTTCTCGAGTTATGCAGGAATTTGTTTTTCATTTGCATGGGATCCCTCCCTTTCTAGAAGCGGGAGGGCTCTCGAACTATCATAAGATGCTTTCCCGGACCCAAAAACCACTGAATACATATTTGCAAAGCAGTAGGTATAGTTCTCATGGTTGGTTGAAATTTGTTTCATTTGTATGAGAGCCCCCCCTTTTTAGAGGGAGGAGGGGCTTTGAACCACCATAAAAACATTTCTTGCCTTAAAAAACTCGTCCATTCCAAATTTGGTTCCATTTGCTTGATTATTTCTCGAGTTATGCAGAAATTTGGGTCCCAGTTGTTTGAGAGCACCCCCCTTCCTCCTCATATGACGGAAGAGTCTCAAATCACCATAGAAATATTTCCCTCCTTCAAAAACTTCCACATGCGAAATTTGGTTCCATTTCTCTTATTAGTTCTCGAGTAATGCAAGGATTTGCGTTTCATTTGAATAGGTTCCCCCCCTTTCAGAAAGGGGAGGGGTCTCAAATCAACCTAGAACAATTTTTTGTCTTCAGAAACCACCATATACTAAATTTGGTTTCATTTGCTTGATTAGTTCTCGAGTCATGCAGAATAGTGTATTTCATTTGTATCGGAGCCCTCCCCCCCCTTTAGGATGAAAAGGGGTCTCAAACCAACATAGAAACATTTTTTGTCTTAAAAAAACACCACATGCTAAATTTCGTTCCGTTTGCTTGATTAGTTCCCGAGTTATGCATAATATTGTGTTTCATTTGTATGGGAGCCCCCCCCCCCCTTTATGCCGGGGAGGGTTCAAGCTACCATAAAAACCTTTTTTGCCTTCAAAAACTCACACATGCTAAATTTGGTTTCTATTGCTTGATTAGTCTCGAGTTGTGTAGAAATTTGTGTTTCATTTGTATGGGAGCCCCCCTTTCCAGTAAAGGGAGGGGTCTCAAACCATCATAAGGTTATTCTCCGGCCCCAAAAATCTCTGCGTACAAAATTTCACGCCGGTCGGTCTTTCCGCTCGCGAGTTAAATCGTGACAAAGGAAACCCCAACTCATTTTTATTATATAGATGTTTATCTGGAAACTGGAGACAGGTTATTTTTTTCAATTGAGTAAAACACATTTGAAAAGGGTCTAATCGTATAAGAAAATCGTGAATAATTCATCAACAGTAATAGACATTTGCAAGTTTCACACGGCAGATGTTTCATTTTTTTAAGTTTTAAAACCCATCTGAAGACAACATAGTAAGAAAATTTGAAATAAAAAAGGTAGAGTAAAAGAGATCACACGGTAAGACAACTCTGATAGCTGCTGCACATCAGAGTGACTTTCCACAATGAATTGTTCAAAAACTTCATGAAAAAAGGAAACTTAAATCATTCTCCAAAAGCTACCTGGAGAACTCAGCAGAACCGCCTGAAGGAAATCAAAATAAAATTTACCATCAAAGGATGCTATCCTTCTGGTATATAAATTTCTGGCAATGCACAGTGGGCAAGAACTGATGAAAACTAAGAAAAAAATCTGTTACTTTTGTTGCTTCTAAGCGCGGTTTGTAAACAAGGCCATTTCCACTTGGAAATTATCTGGGAAATCGAATGGAACTGGTTGCAATCACCGCACGGATATGTCTGTGTAGTTATACAGCTTATTTTACCCCGCTTCCCCTTATATCCTTGAATAATTTATAGACATCTTTGCACGGAGAGGCTCAAGATCAACAAAATAGTGCAATTCCCATTTGAAATTTCCTGGAAAATCGAATAGAAGCTGTTTCAACTACCGCACGGCTCTGTGAACGAAGATATAGCTGGTTTCACCCCACTTCCCCTTGTATTCTTGAATAGTTTCTAGATGGTTTATAGATACACTCATACAATCGTCGGGGAACTAGGGTTTAGAAATGATCTCCTGGGGTAAAACGAGCCATTGATACTTCGAGTTAGGAGATATTTTTGTCTTAATCTTCTTAGTGTTAACTATATTAATTATTATGCTGCAGAAGGAGATGCTTGCTCATCATCATGAGGCCTCAAGAGTGGACAGTAATGTTTGCTAGAATGAAAGATATGAAGAGAAAGTGTTGAAAGTTCCATCAGTGTACAGCAGGTTGGAAATAGAACAGATGTTTCTCTCCGAGGTCTCTACGTTAGAGATGACGAGAAAAAAACCTGAGTGCTCTCAGACGTTACGAATTAAAAAACAAACCCAAAAAAGAAGAAGAGAGCTCCTCTCCCATGTGTACATCAAAATATAGTGCATACAAACTACCGCTAGAAACTATCACAAAAAAGCTACTTTTGCCTGTTGAGGTGACGGATTCGTCCGTGCCTCGACCTACCCCGCAGTGGAATGTTAGGCAAAGGTAACGTCCTTGGTTCGAGTACTACTTTACCCATGCCCTTTCGCTCAATTTTTAATACTTCTATTCTTTTTCCAATCTACCGTACACTGACGGAACTCAACACTTTCTCTTCATACCTTCATTCTAGCAAACATTACTGTCCACTCTTGCTGCCTCATGGTGATGAGCGAACATCTCCTTCTACATC
>JASCZW010013616.1:0-25060 GCA_034211315.2 Aedes japonicus | reverse complement strand
CGCGGCGAATGGCGGCAGGCATCTTGCTGTGTTCAAAACTGGTGGCGGGCGGTGGTGTTGGAGCGGCGGCACCGGTGGCGGAGGTGCTGCAGCAGCTGCAGCCGCAAGGTGATGGCGGTGGTAGTGGAAGGCGGCAGCTGGCGCCGCTGCTGGCCTTCCAGGGCTCCTGCCGCCGGAGTTTGACCAGCAGGCTGCCAGTTTGAAAAGCTGCTGACCGGCCTTGACCTGCATCACGTCGGCGACGTAGATTTCCTCAGTGATACCGTGAGCGGTGCGAACTCCTACCACCGTGGTTTGTCGGTTTCAGATTTCCGCAGCCACTTCATCGGCAGCGACGGCATCAGCGAAACGCGTGAACTTGATACTGCCCTCCAGCGATACGAATCGGCAAACGAAATATGGGCGGTATCAGGCTGAGCAGGCGAGCCAGTGAAGATTCCGCGTTCGGCATTCAACACGGGATTCACTGGACGCAGCGAAACAGGCTGGAACAGAAGGTGAAGGTATGCGATTCGTCAGCGAAGATAATTGAATTTTATGTATGGTATATGTATGTGATGGCAATGATAGCGCTGGTGTGTCTCTTCGCAAGATTCAACGGATACAAGCAATTTGGATATTTTTAATCACTCCCATCCATAGTGGACTCCTCAAATTTGAGGTATTTGGGACAGATCGACAGTCGACGATTCTAAAATTTCGACTGATCCATCTGATTCAGAGTGTTATGAATTTCGAATGTAAATATTACTTTGTGTTGAAATTTGAACCGCTCAAACGAATTTTGTATTGGCTTTCCGGGTGCTGTGATTAAATTAAGTGATATAATAAGCACTGGTATCGTTTTCCGGCAATTTAACTTCAATCGTACTAAATTAAAACACAAATTGTAAACCACCTAACCACAAATATTCACGGGCTTCATATTAATATGAACTGTCGGTGATTATGACGCCATCGATGCAATGATCATAGAGAAGTCGGTGACTTCAAGGTAGGAGTTAACATGTAGATATGTTTAAAATGGTTTTCGAGCTGTCTAAGCTAAGTAATTAGTGGTAAAAAGATGGGAAAATCGACGATGATTGCTTTACTAACCAATTCCACACAGTTTGAAAAATAGCCAGAAAGTTATCGCCGAACAATGGGTTTCGATACTACGGATGTTTAACCTCGCTTTAGCTTTACTTGGGTTACTTCGATTCGGTTTGTCGGCGCGCGCAATTATCACTTTTCCACTTTTGAGTAAAATATACGCGGCGGAAATAAACTTTTAGTATTATGGCCCAAGTATGCACACTACATCATAATTGGTTGTAGCAAGCTTGCATCCAGTCACAAACTCAGTCTCTTATGTTGCTCTCAACTGACTGGCAACAAGTGTGCTACTGGGAAATTTGCATTATGGGTTTTGCTACATGATATGTCGGTATGAACTTCATTGGTTCGCGTAACGGAAGAATTGTAGCACAGTAAAAAAGGGGGAGAGGAGGGTTTGGTGAAACGTCTTCACACAATTTTGAAGGTCGAGTGCAAAAAATGTGTCGTTTGCGTGACATAATTAATGGATGTTTCCTAATGGAAGTAGTGTGAGACACCGAGAATCTAATCTTGAACTTTGATGTCACAGGCCATTGTCTTCATTACTCGTCTATCAAAATATGCAATTAGGAAAGGCTCACACTTGTATCAGACTATTTGAACACTGACCAACATTTGTCTAAGGCAAATAGACACCTGGTAGGAATTAATTATGTCTACCAGCTATCTCTTTGCCTTCGACAAACATTTGATCATTGTACAAATAATCTGATATAGACCGTTCACATCAAAATCCGGACAGAGCATTGATCTTGTTCTTTAGTCAAATAACCACGAAATGGGATGAAACTTGCTATGTCCATAACCAATACAAAGGCAAACGTGAATCAGAGACATTGTTTTCAAAAGCGAGAGTTAACACGCAGATAATCTGTCATGCATATACATTTTTAAGATACCAATTCTACTGTTCGATACATCGCAAAATCGTTAAATGTGCCAAAATCAACTGTTGAGGATGTGAATCAACGACATAGAGAGGGGCTTCTACTGTAAAAAAGAAAGCTGAAAGTGGTGGTGAACATGGACAAAGCAACTTAAGGAAAGAAAAAAAAGGATTCTTGCTGCTTTTCAGGTAAACTCAGGGACCTAACGGACAGCCATTTTCCTTTAGCTAACAGCTGTAAGATCCGAAATTTTCATTGTTTGAAAACAATACGGGCGTTCGTACCCGCAGTAACAAACATCAGACGGGCCTTAAGGCTTTAAATCATTCAAAGCTCAAAGATATCCAGATGAACACACGCTCCACAAGAGCTTTATGAATAACTTGTTACAAAAATACATACTACTTCAAAAACTTCAAGGGACAGCCCAATGGGGTTGTACGCAAAGATGACGTAGAGATTAGATGTCTTTGTTAAAGAGACTTTCAGCCGGTGGCTGGTTCGTCTCTTAGCGCAAAGATGACAATGTCAGATAAGTTTCGTTACTATCGTAGAGCAACATCGCAAAGCAGGTGTTGTTTCAATTGGATGTTTGATTGGCGTAAGTCAGTATGTTAGAAAATTCTCTGATTTGTTCTGTAGAAATCATTTGGAGGCCACAGAAAGGGACGTTTGGTTTGAATGTTGGTATGATGAAAGGGCAACGGTTGTGCTGGCAGCAATGATTGTGTTGATATGATCAACCATCTGGAGAACACTATCCTTTTCGCGTTACAGATGGTTGGAGGTTTGTTTGGGAATTCAATGTCAATTATTAATGATATTTTTGAAAATTAACTTGGTAGTCGCGAAAATCTCTTACTGATTAAAACAACAATCTAGAAAGTCTATCTATAAATAATAAAGTTATTACCGTTCTGCTTGAAATAAAGGCTGAGTTTATCATCGCAGTTTGAGAACATTACGTAGGATTCTGTTGCAAATGGTTTTGTCCAGATCTTGCTTGATTTCTGCGGCTATTTCGGAAGATGTTGTATGGGAATTCTTGGCTTTAGGTCACACTTTTGCGACACTCTTGTTTGTTAATTGCTTTAGACAAGCAGTTCTCTTCTAACTTGTAATATCTCTTGCATCGTGGCCTCTAAGATTTACGCTTCGTATTGTTGATTCATTTCTGCCAAACGAACGTGATATTTCCGCAGACGTTTTATCTTCATTACACAAAGAAAGTGCTATTTTCTGTTGTTCCGGCATTGTTTCTTTGTCTTTTCTAGACAATTCTGTGGGGTTTGATCAGATTAAGGAACTTCCTCACAATAGGAAACGTATACTAACACGCAATGATAACAAAGCATTCTTTGACAGTTGATACAGAATCCAACTACAGTTAATATGCAGTGTTGTTTCAATTAAAAAATCCAGGTAACGTAAAAGCGAGGTTAAACGTCGTAGATGGCGCTCGTGATAAATAGTTCTTAGAGCTGTCTAAGTAAAGCAATTGGTGATAAAAAGAGCAGAACTTAATCCATGCAGTTTAGGCCAAGTTATTATCGATTGCAGCTCAAATTTAAAAAAAAAATACCGTCACTGTAGTAAATATTCAAAAAAATGTTTTAAACCCGATGCTAAATCTGCTACCTTGAACTTTTACAATTTGTTCACATCATCTTGCTTATGGTTCGCAAAAGGTTGTCAATCGAACTTCGTGTGAACAGCATGCTTAATTTGGACGACAGTCATATGGATAACGACGGATTTCAACCATACCACAATTACCTGAATTAAAAGGCAAGTTGTTAAAGGGCTCGATCAATTCAATTATCATTGGAAATCCTGCGGATGTTTTCGGTCAGTGTGTAACGTTGTACATTATGTTAAAAAAAAGTGCTGCTAAAGAGTGTCCTCAGTTAAATTGCATCACTTTAAACTCGTCCTCAAAAACAAGTCTCTCAACCGATTGTCATGAAATAACGGGTGTCCACTAAATAATGAGAACGAAAAGAATGGGTCAGGAAAAAAATACCAGTGAAGTTTTGTTCAAACTGATTTATTTTATTAAAAGGGTCAACTTAAATCTTCAAACTAAGTTTAGTGAATATTGTCATATGGTCCGTGGTCCGCCGTGCGGCGCAGCTTAGTCGTTATGCTGGAACATGACCGTTGGACGGCAGCCACATCGATTTTTCGGATGCAGCTTTTGATCCTGTTGGTAAGTTGCTTGGTGTTCTTGGCCTTCCAATTATCCTTGTATACCATGGAGCTCAAAAGACCGAAGAAATCCTCGATAGGACGGCACTGTGGCAAATTTGTCGGATTCCGGTCTTTTGGGACATATGGTATATTTTGGCTCTCCAAAAACGTTAGCGTTTTTTTTGCGTAGTGCGATGATGCCTTGTCCGGCCAAAACACGTATTTGCCATCCGAGTGATGTTGTTTAAGAAATGGGATGAGTATTTTCTGCAAACACTCTCTTTGGTACACCTCCTGGTTGATGGCCAAACCGCTTGGTTTGAACCACGGTTTCGAAATACCCTTATCGGATATTACGATGTATAACATAACCTTCGATTCAAATTTGTGCTTGAACTTATACATTACTTTTGGAGGAGTAGTAGATTTGTCCTTAGTGTAGAATCGGTCGTTTCCCGGTATCTGAGACTTCGAAAGAGGAAAGTAGCTTTCGTCGTCCAGAACGAAAGATTTTCCGCCGTAATTCCGAGTCATCCAGCGGCATTGGGATTTCACGGTTTGAATCTGCTCATCTGTGTACTCTGGGGATCTGGTTTTCTTTCTACACACTATTCCTTCTTTCTTTAGCGTCTTGCAGATGAGTGATTTCGAACAATGGAACTTTCGGGCTGCTTCCCGTTGACTTACCGAATCCTTGTTGTTGAACATGCTGCGCAGCGAGCGGAGCGTTTTCTCATTCATTATTTTCGCTGGACGGCCGCAACCTTTTTTCCGGGTTACTCTCATGCATGCCAGGATACGGTATACGGTGGATACCGGAACTTTTTCACGACAAAAATGGTCCACCGTGTATTTTTTTCCACGATCTTCGTTCGCTTGAAAGAATTGTACAACGCGCGCGCGCAGTTCTTCCTGTTTCGACGGCATGCTGAACACGACTGAACATGTTAGAGTGAAATAAGAGTGTATGAAAATTTTCTGGAGAGTGCAACGATTCATTCATCTAAAGTGACATTTTTATGCGGCCGTTTTTGTTCTGATGGAAAAGTATTGAAATCATTCTCATTTTTTAGTGGACACCCGTTATTCAGGGAATAAAATACAATGTATAATCTTGGTTTAGGTATTTTTATTTCGCTGTATTTCTTTACCACATCCAAAAGCCCGAACTTTCCTCTTAACACCACGCATAAGATTTTGTACAACGCTTGAACTGACATTTTTTTCCGCTTTCAACCATGACTTCAACATTTCCTGTTCTGTGGTGACAACTTTAGGATGCTTACGAAGTTTGTGCTTCATTATAGCCCAATATTTTTTTAAGGAATGATTAAGATCCTTCAGCACCGAATTGACACCATTCGTCTTGTACCACTCCAGAACATCCTTGGATTAGTGACAAGAGGCTAGGTCCGGTCAAAAAATTGTAGGCACGTTGTGTGCTTTGAGAAACGGATGCAATCGTTTTTTCAGGCATTCATCAATGTATACTTAACCATTTACAGTTGAAGTTGTGACGAAAGGCATGCTCGGTTTACCACACGAACAAATCCCCTGCCAAATCATGAATTTCTTGGGGAACTTTGACACATGCTGTTTCCTGAGAGACTCTGGAACATCGAACTTGCCTTTCGCAACCGCATACTGGTTGCCGGGAATTTGCTTAAAGTCCGCTTTTACGTGTGTTACATCGTCCATGATGCAGCAGTGTGGTTTTGTCAACATTTGTGTGTACAGCTTACGCCCACTTTTCTACCACTCACCTTCTTCCGATCGACAGTTAAACGTTCCCCGAAACGTTTTATGACACGAGACACTGTAGACTGATGAATTTTCAACATCTTTCCGATGGCTCGATGCGAAAGAAGTGGGTTGTCGAGGTGCGTGTGCAAAATGTTCTCGCGCACTTGCTGTTCCTTCGACTCCATTTTTAAAACTACGAAACATTTCACAATAACACTCACGCAGTGTAAACAATACACACTGAGGTCATGTCACCCATTTCGTTGAAATCAACCCAAAGGGCGAAATGTTACAGTTTATTGAAAGTGATGCAATTTAACTGTGGACACCCTTTAGCACCAAATTCAAGAAATCTTTCTCTTGACTCCATCCATTAAGTATGGTGCAGCAGCTTTTCCCATCTGCTTGATCACTTTCATCCTGACTAGTTCTAGCTCGATTTTGACTATTTTAGGATTCTTCCGAAGTACTGTTTTGATTAAAGCCCAAAATTGTTCAATCGAGCGAAGCTCCGGTGAATTCGGAGAATTAAGATGTTTCGGCCTCGTATCACTCCAACACATTCCTAGCATAGTGGCTAGGCACAATCAGGACAAAATAGAATAGAAAAATTGCGATTCTTCAGGAATGGCAAGAGTCGCTTTTGAAGATACGCTTTCTTATATATATCACCATTTATAGTTCCAGAAATGATGATGGGAGCGCTCATTTCGCTGACTTAGCAAAGAGCCTATCAGATTAGGAATTTCTTGGCAAATTTTTACTTTTTCTTCTCTCGACTATCCTCTGAGACGTCGCTAGGTGCTTTTTGTAATTTGGCGACTTCTTGTAAATTGACGGTTAAAAAAATTTACACACGCTGAGATTCAAGCTTGAATGGTTGTGCTACCTGTCATTTGATCAAATATAAGAACTAATCATTACATTTATACATGTTTACATGTTTTACAAGACTCTACGGTAGCCTTTTGGTTTGCACCACTTAACACCCGACAAAAGACATTAGGATAACGTCCGAAACTGCTGCTATGATGGTGTTGATGAAATCGTCGAGTGGTATTTCATATTCCTTTGCGTTTAGGGAACGTCCATTAATTACGTCACGCAAAAATTGACTTTTTATAATCCCACCTCCCCCCCTTGTCTCGTTTTTTGTATGCACCTTCAAATGTTTTTGTATGGATCGTCACGTTTTCTCAAACCCCCCTCCCCCCTTACTGCGTGACATAATTATCCCTTCCCTTATTACTGTAATATTTTTGAAGAGTTTCCAGTTGGCAAGTACATATTAGCATTGACAAGATGTTTACTGGCAAAGGATACTGTAGTGACTTTCGAGATTTGGCTCGATGTTGAAAGGCCGCTTCTCGCCATGTTATTTTTTTAAAGAAATTAATACACGGCCGTATGCCACAAAGCTTGTCGTGAGAATGAACCAGAATAAGTTGTGTAACCTAGTTACATTTTTGCATTCCAAAATTATCTTAGCAGCCAACATGAATTCGTCACCAAACAAACCAAACAATCAAACGCTCGAGCGAGCGAGCGAACGCTACATACACGCCCTAGCTAAATCAGAGGACTGAAGAGAGCGATAGTTCTTGAAGCCAGCTACTTTTGGTGTGGCGCTAGTGACGATTTGAACATTTTAAGCTTGGTTCACAATGGTTTATATTTCATTATAATATTTCTTCTACCAAACTACTAGTAACAGTAATTAAGGTAAAACATTATAATACCTGGCTGATAAACAATCGATATTGTCTTTTTAATAAACACTGCACTAAGTACAACACGGAATTTCTTTTTTATCGAAGCAAATTAACAACAAAACACGATGTGTTTGCTGCATAAAACCTTCAAGAAAATCGAGCTGTCAAATCAGCACCACACGCAGCCCCAAGTTTTCGGCTTCACGATTATTGTTCGTGGATGACAGCCGCTTCAGTCCTGTGAGCTAAATAGACTTCTCTATCATTGTTAGTATTTGTGAGCGGTTTCACTAATACATGCGTTTAACTGGTTGAAAATAGTAAACAAACCACAGTCAAGTCCACTGCAGGAAAATGGTAAGGGGTCTAATTTCGTTATAGTTTATATGCTTTTGATGTTAAAACTATTGATTTGAAGTTAAAACATAGGATTGTGAAGCTTCAGCGCAAAGATACCGTCAGAAAGTGGAAATGCATACTCTTGATAATTCTCGAATCCAGCCCCACATTCAATTTGGATTGTCTGCATCTCGATTTGATCCTAGCCAGAGAGATCAGTATATCCCTCCAACAAAGGATCGCATGGGTCCTGCTTACTGGCAGGCGGTTCCAAATTAATATTTCCATCCACAATTAATACATCGTGTCTTTCTTGCTGGATCTCAGGCGAAATTAAACCTTAAGCACGTTCTTCCGTTGAATCACTTAAACACCAGAGGATAATGTGATTTGCGGTATCTGTCCTAGTCGGAAATTCGTTAACTGAGTCCTGCAGAATCCAGATCGTTATCCTCTAAAAGCTTCGCAGGTTGTCCTGAAACGAATTGACGACCGCAGATACAATGATGGGGAGCTGGAAGTTTATTGAAGTTGCAAGCTTCTACCCATGATGCACGCCGTTTTTCGACCAAATTCCGCTCTGATTCACTGAATCGCTTGTACTCCGATGTGAACCGGAACATAGAACACGTTTTGTCGCTTGAATACACGTTACACGAACGAATAAAGCACTTAAAAACAAGGGGCGTCTGACACGAATTCCATCAAATATATTTAATAAAGCTTTCTCGAATTATTTGAAGTTACTGCATCAACTTCAATTCGTTGCACATAACTGCAGAGAACATGCGATGCAGCAGTCGTATTTAGCAACAACTCGACTTTCAGCAACGTCAGACGTCAGCTCAAGGTTAAATTTTTAACAAGTACTATTTAACTCTGCTTCCTGAGCCAAAAAATATACTCATTTTCTTCAGGACTGCGTATAGGTTGCACTCGATAATCGCCAGGAAAGTTGATGGAAACTGTTTCAGGAAATACTTCTTCCGCTTCAAATTCCGTCCTGGATGGAGATATAAAGTCGTCGCTATGAGTCGAATCTAACTTAGGAAATCAATTTCACTGTATTCCGTTGATTTGTGGTTGATTGCGGTGGTTCATTTAGCTGTACGTAATTATCGACGAGCTTGATTCCTGTAGTCAGAAATTCGAGTGCAGAATTTCGGGTATCAGTTAGGTTCGTGCTTGAAACTCCAGTGTCGTCACTATGAGACGCATCTGACTCAGGAACAGAAGATTTTTTCGCCGTATCTAGTTGAACATCTGTGGCTGGTTGATTTAATATTTCTAGTTGTAATTCGTCCATATCATGGAAAGTGCCCAAGTAATTAGTTGTAGTAACTTGATTAAGACTTGGCAAGTAATATTTATGTTATCTCAACCGAATGGCAACAAGTGTGCTACTAGGGTGGTACCGATGCTGACAAACTCGAATTCATTATTTCGGAGGTTTGTGCCATCGAAAAATTGTTGTTCGTCCACAGGTATTCCCAGTCGCTGCAACAAGGTTGAAGCAGCAATACGTACATTATCAATATGGTCTTTTATCTCTTCATCTGAGGGCATAGGGTAAACGTTCAGTTCTGATCTTTCTTTGGCAACTCTATCTAACGTGAAAGTTTTACCATGTTTGTGTGAGATAGTCAATTAAAAACTAGCTTAAAAACCATTTTTGGTTCGACGTAAATTGCTGTCAGAAGCAACTTGACAGCTGATTTCGTGGTTGAAAATAATAACAAACCGATTTTAGACGATTACACTACAGCAAGGTTGTATAAGTTAGACCTTGCGGCAAAAAGTCTATGTGATCGTACCTTTTTGTTTATGCTATATTCTCATTTTGCTCAAGGCAAAACAGAGCAATCTAGAATCTAACGTTCTCCGATGCAGAATGACAGTGTTTACTAATGATCGCAACTGTCAGATAAGAAAACTCAGTTTTTGTTTTTATTGTAACCGAGGCGAATTACAAGTAAGTAGCTTTTAATATGAATAATATTTTTGCAGGACAGCTCTACCTCGGATACATGACAAAATTGATTATATGCAGAGTCCTTGGAAAATTTGTATGGGAATAAATAAAGAAATATGGGCAAGTAATAAGGTACCTATGAATGGGTATGTGCACTTTTCGCGAATATGGGTATTCTACTTCCATATTTGGGTAAACTGAACTGAACGTGCAAGGACTAGGTAATACAGGGGAATTCGATCAAGAAATTTGCAATAATATTGAATGATTCTCTTTATCGGCTTTCCTTTTGTAGCTGTGCTTGCAGAGATAAACAATAAACGTTATTAGCTTCCACTTTACCAATCCGAAATCAAGTGACCGGATGGTCCAATAACTATGGCAAACGTTCTTCTGGGAAGTTTCCAAGGATAACCCATATTGTTGGGGTTCAATTGAAATAATTGTTTGGCCATCCGTGACCCCATAGAAACCTGCTCCGGGTGACTTATCCAGGATCAAGTCTGAGGATTGTCATTTGGCAATCACACAAATTCCGGTGTATGTTTTGAATGCCTTTTAGTGTCACTACTACTGATTTTCTATCTGAATCTTTTATAAGTATACAATATTCAGAACATGGTTCCGGATAACCAGTATTTTCGGAGATGATATTGGTCAATTATGAGAAACTGGTTGAGTTTTTGAGAAAATATAACTAGAAATTAGAAGAAAAATTAGTATTTTCCATTTAATTCCAACTACCTTTGCTTATCTTGACAGATACGCGTATTTCGTCTACAATGTGCAGACTTCTTCAGTGTCTCGTACTAATAACTCGGCTTGACTCGACTAAGTCGAGTTATTAGTACGAGACACTGAAGAAATCTGTACATTGTAGAGAAATACGCGTATCTGTCGAGATAAGCAAGGTAGTTGGAATTAAATGGAAAAACTAATTTTTCTTCTAATTTCTGGTTACAGGTATTCCACTAAACAGCTCAAACCCTCTAGGATTCATAGTGAAAATATTCCAAATCGGTTGGATATTTTCGTAGTTATGGTCATTTAAGTTCCGTGGGTAAAAACGTTCCCTGTCGGCCTCTCAAATGTATTTTTTTTGTTGGACACACAACGGTTAATAAAAAACTTGACCGGTGCAAATGTAAATCTTCGCTTCTTGCCTTCCACTACCGCCCTCTAAGACGTTCGATTTTTTTCCTAGCACATTGATGAATGAAATTGAATTAATTTGGCTTACTGCCCGAAATCGTAACACCTGCGTGTGAAGCCACATCCGAAGCGAAACAATGTAAACAAAAATTGATCAACCCGGTCTATCGATAGCAAAAGCGTCGTTGCCCTACGATTGCCAACAGCTGGGTTTGAATAACTACAAGTTCCTAAAATAAAACAATCACAACTAACATAACAACACTTCTCTCACCTTTGAATCGGTGCGCTTTCGGTGCCGGTCGCCCGAACTAGTCTCTGCAGGGCGGCACGCCCCTGGTGGTAGCTTCTCAAACCAGCAGCATTGCTAACCTATAACGAGAAGAAAACAAAAAGAAGAATGACAAGTTTCTGTCACATTCACTGCACCCCCCGCGACGTCCGTCGTTTCCAATTTTTAAACGAAATCGAGATGACTCAAATTGCATCACGACATAGGGTCGGATATCAAATTATAAATCACACAAAACAATTCAATCAACAGCCCCCTTCGCCAAGCTGATGAGATTTACTCACAACTCGATCTAACATTCTCCGAAGCCGATAGCCATTTCGCAAATATTTCCTCCTGGGATTACATAATACCAAATAATGGTCGGCGGAAATTTTCTCCCCCGGTATTCGCTCGCTTACTCAGATAAGTCTCACGAAAATCCATTCCCCGGTTCTTACCTGCTGTTGGCCTCCCTCCAGCGAACGAAGGCCACTGATTCGTAGTGCTGTGCGCGGAAGATTTCGCGACGAGATTGACAGCAATCCAGCCATCGCGTGAGCTAATATCGGTCGAGTTTTTCGGCAACACTCACTCGATCACACACCGGAATCGGGGGAAAATTCTATCACTAGATACAGATGGTCCTCCTCAATCAGCGATAGCGACTGAAACGGGAGAAAAATAGTGTTGGAAATAGCGAAAATATTAGCCAGCAAAAAACGGCAGCCAGATTGTGCACACACCACACCGAGGACAATCTTTTCTTTTTCACGCACTCACTTCGCTACCGTCGTCGTCTTGGTACACTCGTCGACTGATTTTACGATCGACTGGGACGGTGTGAATTTTGGCAGATCAGATGTCTGTCGTCAGTGTTGTCAGTTGTGCGCCACGACGTTTGCGTTTGGTCGGCGTTGGAACTAATGTCGATACCCCGTTCACACAACAACTTATATTGCACTGAGAACAATTCCACGGTTGTTTCGACAATTAAATCATTGTGAAGATTACAATTTCCAAATAACCACGAGGCTATAATGGCATGCATATGTAGGACATATGCTTTACAGCTAGTGCATCATTTAAGTTGGATTAAAGCTGAAAAGGGCCCCACTCAAATCTAACTACAGGTATACCTCGATAGTTCGTACCCTCGATAGTACGTACATTGTACATCGATAGTACGTACACTCGATAGTACGTACATTTTGATTCGATAGTACGTACAGTCATGAGCTTAGATTTTTACCCTTCTTACAAATTTACCCTTTACACATGTTGCGGCGGTAGGACTTTATTTTTATTTAATATTTGTAACGGCCTTACTTGTGCTTATTTCTGTTTTGCTGGAACCAAGTATATTGGTTTTGACAATTAAAAATGTAAAAAACACAAACTAGTGGACTGAAGCGCCAAGAAGCTGCCATTGCAATCGTTACGGTTCATGGAAGATATCGAAAATGGGATGAACACCAGAGAGGTAATGGCAAAGCATTACATTCCATCTCGATTAAGCAGAGAAAAAGCAGTACAGTCAGAAGGATCAATCGGTAAATATATTACTTTTATTGAAAATAACTGGTCAAACATCGTACTGCTTTTGCACTTATCTAGCAAAGCGTGGGTACATCCATGAGTTCATCCAAAGACATGACATTTGTTTGTTCAAAATCATTAGAGAGAAACTGTCGAGAAATGTTGCGGTTGTAGAAGATAACGTCAACAAATTTTCGAAAAAAAAAACTACAAAAACGAAAAAAAGCAGCTGTCACCATCCCATATTTTCAACGCGGATGAAAGTGGCCTGTACATTAAGGACACTCCAATCACCACTTTCGTCGATAAAGATGCTTTCTATGCTCCGAATCGGAAGGTATCAAGAGAATGAGTTGCCCTCATGCCATGCTCCAACATGGATGGATTGTTGAAGCTTCCATTAATGTTAATTGGTAAATCTCACTGAAGTATGTTTGGCAAATTCCTTACTCGGTTTCTAATAATGCTTGGATGACAATATTTTTGTTTAAACAATGGTTATTTGTGGAATATCTGTGCATCGCGTCACCAGATTTTTAGAAGAATTTTAATCGGCCTACACGGACAGAAATGATGCGTGATTGGTATAACTTTTGCCATAGTTATCCCAAGCTTCGAAGATATTCTTGACATAGTTAATTTAAATGGTTGTTTGAAAATGATTTGATGTTTACATCAAGCATATATTTCATTTGAATCAACGTTATTGAACATCAACCATTAAATGCTTAAATCAAGCATACATGTCATTATTTGAATCCGTGTTTATCGTTGAATCACTCATACTGGAAGGTTAAATAGGGCATATAGCAGCTCTACTGAGCCTCGTGGCTGCCATCCGCACTCAACGACAAAGCGAAGGAAAAAAAATATCATGGCGGCGGCAGATCACTCGGTTGACTTGGACGACGACCTGGTTGAAGAGTTTTATGTTGACGAAGAAGTGGTAGAATTATTGAAATCGTTTGGATTATCTGCGGCGGGCATCGAAGAGTTTGTAGGTATGTAAGCAAATTGTAACTATTCTTTAAAGTAGTTTTAATGAATTTTGATTTTAGCTAACGGGTACGACATTGATGCGCTACAATCAATCGAGCGTGAAGAAGTTGAAGCGCTTCTTTCTCCACCGCGACTAGCAGACCGAACTAAGTGAGCGTCGGTCTCTGGTAATTTGCTCATCATTTTCATTTCGAAAAATAGTAAGTAATGTGCAATTTACTCCGTAGGGATTACCACCAGTATCCTCGCCGCTGAAACGCAGAAATATTCAGACATCTGATCCACCGAGAGTTGCGCTCGGTAATCTGCCGCGGCAACAATGGACGGCGCAAGCTCTGATCAATAGGTCAAAAAAAGGGCGGTTGATTTGCGAAGCGTACCAAACAACAAAGATCCTGTCACGGAAGGATCGAAGTTTTGTTACCCACCTAATCATCGACGAATTTGTCTAGGGTCGCATGTTGATAAGAATGATATTTCCAATTTTCAAACATTGTTATATGTTGTTTAATTTTGTAATATCCAAAGAATATGTGCTTGAGTAAACGTTCCTATAATGGTGGTATTTTAGTGCAAAATGTTCCAATTAGAACATATTGCACTAAAATACCACCATTATAGGAACTTTCATCGTAAATTTAACGATTTTTTTGATTTTTGGAACCAACCATAACATCATTTGAACGAATCTCTGTGTATGCTTAAACCAACCATCCGATACCATAAGTTCAACCCTCAAAATAAGGTCAAATTAAACATAAACATTATTGAATTTATCATGAGAATCAGAGAGCTGTCAAATCATCAAAAATGAATATTGTTGATGTTAGCATAATATGGTTGATTCAACCCTATTTCATGCTCTAATTAGATCATCGATTTTGTTTAATTGAAGCTTCCATTATTCTTCGATCTATTGTATTATGCGTGAAACAATCTCAAAAAAGTATTATATAAAAGTCAATGCACAAATATGCTTGATCGGGACCGGAATATTATTGATATGACTTTATTTTTTTCTCCGTAATATGTGGAATTTTCTATGGATTTTTGCCAATAAATATGTGTGGATTATTTCCGGTGTATACTCCAGGATAAATTGCGAAGCATTTCTCAGGAAACTCTCAAGCCTCGAATTCAAGAACAAAACGACGAATATTTCGAAATTCTATAGGATTATGATATAGTGGAGGGTGTTCTTAACCCTGATAATGTCAACAGCACATACACCGGGAATAATTCGACGTTACCAACAATCGATGAAAAAATAATATAAAAAATAATTATTCGATGATACTGCTAACTTCAATCAAGGTTCTAGAGTTTCTCATGAAGCAGAAATAAGTAATAAGGATTGAGTTTGCTTTTGAGGTACGCAGAAGAGAACGGATAGCCGCTAAATACGCAGTTTAGATTGCTTCAAATTCGGCTTAACATTCTTGAAAAGGTTAGTACATAACAAAACTCACTGATTGACCGTGTACAATTGATTTTCCTTATCCTATCCGAGAAAATGGATTTTGTTCTTTAAAACTAACTTAAAATAAATGATAACAACTACAACATGTTTTTTTTTGTATCCTTGAAATAAACAAAAGCCCTGAACTTATCCATCTGTAGTTGGATCTGACCCTTTTCGTTTTGATTTCATGTGTTCAAGATGTTTCCAATGCGGTACCGAAACATGACAAAATGTGGGTTATTTGATCCTGGGCACTCAATTGTTATCATTGATCTTGTTTTCGAATGCTGATGTGATTTCATGTGTTGCATGAGATAGTTATGCCAAGTTAGAAACTGGCTACTTTCCCGGGAGTGTCCGTAATATGACTAAGGTTAAGCAATGTGGTCTTAGACTTTCGGAATGATAACCAATGAACTCATTCTTGTATGCCCATTTGATTTGGGGTATCGAATGGTGGTTAAGGGGTGTTTCTTGCAACCTTCACTCATGTCCCGCCGATATTCTCGGAACCAGTTGATTGATTCCAAAACTTTTCTATTTCGTTCCATGGGCCGAAGAACCACTCATTAGGCGATTGTTGTGTTGAATTCAGTCCAGCAATTGCCGAAAGCTTCTAAAAAACACACACATACACACACATACACACACGCACACACACACATACACACACACATACATACATACACACTCGCACACACGCCCATTTCCCTTTCTCGTCCAGCTCATTTGATTGGTATACGGTATGATCATAGACTAACTCTAAGACCAGTAGGTCCCATATAAAAACGATTTTTTCTTGGCTCAGTCAGTACTAGAACATCGGTCCCAAGCTCGGTCCCAAGCTTGATAATGCGCCCCTCATCATGAACTCACATGAACACACTCTCAAATATTCTGTCAAAATAACAGCAAATCAAAACAAAGGCGCAAATATGTATACTCAGGTGCTGGCTTCAAGGTGTAATTCGGACAAAGGGGTTCTACAACAGTGAACCAATTTCAAATCGCTAGTTGCATATTGATTGTTGGTATGATAGTTTAATCATTTCTTTTTCGGTATTAACTGCCTTAAAATAACAAAACATATATTTATTTAGTAAAAAAAATTGTTTTATACACTAAAACAATTTTGAAACATTTCATTTTTTTTAATTGTGATTCGATAGTACGTAAGTTTCGATAGTACGTACACTAAACGAGGCGCAGGAGTACGTATTATCGAGGTATACCGGTATTGCCATAAGACATTGCAAAGTAGCATTACAAGCACTGGTAATGCAACACTATATTCTTAAAGCTAATCTAACGCTTCATTACTTCGCAATTGTTGAATTGATGCAACCCACATCAGCGATGTTGATTTTGGGTTGAATGCAATAATATAATGCTTGTGTTTACTTGGGTTATGCTTTGTTTAGACTATGCAGTTGTAACATAATATAAGTGTGTTATGAAAAGTATCAACATGAAAAACGTCATCAAGATGAATAAGCGGTTTTTGAAGACAAGAAATGTTTCTACATTAGTTCGAGACCCCTTTTTTCTCTGGAAGGGGGGTTCTAATTCAAATGAAATACAAATTTAAACCAAACATGAGAACTCTCCCTTCTGTTATGAAAATGTTTGTGCAGGGGTTTTTGGGCCAGAGAAGGTTCTTATGAACGAAGCGTAGGAAGACTCGCACCGGGTTCAGCTAGTGATAAAATAAATATCAACACACTTTGAAAATAACACTGAACTAGGTTCAATTATCTACCGAACCACATCGGTTACCAACAAGAAACCGACTAAATTGTATATATATACTGTTTTCGGGTGTATTTTTTCAGCCAAACCCGAATTTCGGTTACTATATGAAATGTTTGACAGATAAAAATGAAAGACGAACCGAGGAGTACGTTAAAGCAGGGATATTCAAGAGTTCGGAACATGAAAACCGAGAAAACTCGGTAAACTGAACCGAGCATTCGCTGGAGTCAATTCCGAAACAGCTATGTCAACCGAAAAACTCGGTTAGTTTAGCTGAATCAATGAGGCCTGAAAAATCCTCAGCAATTTTATCTCACGTGTGCGTGCCGAACGTATTTGCGAGAATGTATTTTTTTTTGTCAGGTGAAAATGAAAAAAAGCCGAGAGACATCAACAGGAGGATGCACATTTAGTTGATATCTTCTGTAAGTATTTGGTACTAATTTTGTAATTATATTTGCAGGCATCCTGCGCTATGGTCTGTTTTCTGTTCTTGCTGCCATGGACACGATTTAGGTTTTGTCTCTTGCTTGCATTTTGGAAATAGGAAAATGTATGAGTTTATTACTATGAAATATTTCAAAACTCCAGCACAGCAGAAAACAACAGAATTCCGTAAATGCAACTGAAAAGTCGGTTGGTTGAACAGCGCTTGGGAATATTTGAGTAAACCGATGTTCAGTTGTTGCTGATTGGATTTATTTTTGTCCATCGAGTTTTTCGGTATATTTGACAGATTGTGAAAAAGTAAAAATTTAACGAGAACTCGGTTATTCTATTTTGAACCAAATAGACTACCAAGCGTTTAGCAGATAAAACTTGGTTGAAGTTCAACTGAGTTTGGTATTATTTTCTAAGTGAGAACAGAAAAAGATGGTCAGAACATCTCCCAAGTAACTACGAGGCCACAACCCGAATAAAAAAATCTCATAGATTCACAATTGAATGTATTGTTACCATACAATAGAATCTATAGTATGTACAATTAATCCTAATGTTCACAACTATAAGATGACAATAGGAGTTATTGTTACCACAATAGAATCTAATGTAAACTGAGACATTGACAATAGAAAAGGGGGGTTGTTATGTATCTTAACTATAGAAAAAATCATTATTTTCCGAACAAATTTGAACCAATAACTATTAATTGTATTGTTTCGCAATTGTTGAAAATCCAAGCATATGGAATGAATTGTAGATCTATTGTAATGACAATATGCACTTTTCTTTTATCTGATTCATGAACAATAAGATTCATGGTCGGAAATAGATTTTAATGTTATTTTATATTAATGTATTGTAATTGTATGGTTATTTTTATCCGGGAATGGCATGCATGTACCCGAGTAACACATCTTCATGATTTTATGTTGAGTAAGCTTCTGTATAACCAATTTTAGTTATATAATTGTATTTTCAACCGTTATAGAACATGTGTGTTGCTGGGGTATGAGCATATGCATTGCGTCTAGTGCATCATTGAAGTTGGATCAAGGCTGAAAAGGGCCCCAGTAGGATAGAACGAATGCCATATCTTTTATATTGCCAAAAGACATTGCTAAAGTAGCATTACTGCATTAATGATGCAACACTATATTCTTAGGGCATCATCAACGACGATCAAAATCGTGGATTGGATTTATTTTGTGTTGTAAATTTTGATTTACACTGAATCTATTTTGCATCATTTTAAAACTGATATATGTTTTGATATATTCTTGCAGCAATTTGAAAAAAAAAATACCGTTTCAAAACAAAACACGCTACTTTATTCAGTAAAATTTCAGTTTTTATTAAATAATAACTCAATTTTATGGAGTATATTCTGAGGTATATTTGTGAGCCGAAAAGTAACTTTGTTTGCTGCGTGCTATGCTGGCGGTGGACAACAAGTTGTTTTGCTTGCCTCGGGTGTTGATAATTACCTCTAGTTGCTCCCGGTGCTTGTGCAGTGAATTACCGTTTTGTTTCATTCCTAAATAACGAATGCTTGTCTTAGTTTTTTTTTACAGCCACTGCATTTTCCGGAAAACGTTGACTAGATCGAAATGTGTAGGTTCCGAGATTTCGAATAGTATTTCAATTGCTTGGAAATGAAAAGTAATGAAGTCTTCAAAGTAAACAATCTGTTTATTGATAGATTGGTCATAATAAGAATAGCTCATACAGATACATTTTGAAGAAGCGTCTAGTTGACTCTAGTTGTCACATAATGTCCAGGAACACCTCGCTAAATACAGAAAGTGCTTCGCGTTGTAGCTTTGTGTGTCGCTAAAGTAGTCCTGGAACAGCTTCTGGTGACCGGAACGGAAATCACGCTCGACGTTGGGGCGTTTTCCAGGACGTGACCATTTTCGTTTTGACTCTTGTTTATCCACTGCCGAACAACAAATCAGCATTATCTTATATCGTTTTTATGAAATGCATGCATGCACACACTCACCTCCAGCCAAACGAAAGAACAACTATTCCTTGCCGTCAGCTAACGACGCACTACTGGCATTAAACATTTTTTGGTCAAACCAATCAATGGCAAAATGTTTGTGAAAAATATGCGATCTCTGAAAAAAAAACTTATTATCTATGATGTTGAATGATCGACAGGATGACAGGTGTTGGTGGGTTTAACAATAAGAAATACAACACCGGTGTGGGGAACGCAAAGTAGGTCTATTTTAGCTAGTTCTGATGCAAATCAGGTATAAAGTTGATCTTAAAATAGACCGCCACTGAAGAAGCCTTTGAATTCCAGATCCTCCATATGTAATTGACTCTCATATACTGAGGAAAATTCCATAGTTGTACCGACAAGTAAATCATGGTCAAAATGACTATTGCATGTAATTGTTACAATAACCATGAAAATGGTCCAATTTCCCACGTTCACGGAATTTTTGACAATGATCATAGTAATAAGAACTATTCCGACAAAATATCACACAGAACAGACATCTAAGCTGGAGTGCCCTTCGTGTGTAAATTTTTGTTACTTCCATTTTAAAATTACAGCTCATTTCCGTTAGTTTTGGTGAATTGTATGTTGATGGCGCTAATTGCCCGCCTTGAGATTTAATGGTCCGTCAATTTTAGTTTGGTGAAACCTAGACTAGGCGGCGTTGTTTTTACAACGGTTTGCTTTAAAAAATTTACACAGTTAATTTGAAAAAAAAGTTCGAGCCTGGATGTCTGTTCTCTGTGCTTATATTAAATGTTGAATCGACTATTTTTGAAGGTTGTTTTGACCAAGATATATAACTGAATCGAAATGTGTAGGAATTAGAATTAGATCAATGCGCTTAAGAGTGTACAAATAAATCAAATGCGCCCCAAAATGTGCAATAATTGCACTCTTCAATGCGTCAATGCGTTGAAAAATGTTCAAAAATGCTGAAATGCACTTCTTAATACGTGAGCCTGAATCGGAAATGCATGAGTGATTCAGCCCTCGGTTTTAACCATGATCATAGTCGGTTGAAAATATTTTTTTTCGCAGGGTAGTTGCCCAGATATAAATTCACGTGGAAACAGTGATATTCGTCAATCGAAGTCTTTCCAGTTGATAATTGCACAGTTCTATACCTTCCACATCCAGTCATTTGAACAAAAGAAAGGAATTTGGGCTGAGAGCCAGTTCGCTAAAGGCTAGTATCCAGCTCGAAAGTAATGCGCTAGAGGATAGGACAAGTAATGGTCAAATAATGCTTTAACTGTCGGAATTACTTACCTTATATGCAGCTATATATGTCATCTAAATTGTGTTCGTTTATTTCACAAGGAAAACTGTCATTTTACTCATACTGGAGCAGTTGTTAAAATTACTTTGGTAGAAATGGCAAACATTACTTCAGGTCTTTACTTGTCAGCTGCATACTACCCTAATAAACATGTACCATTCAGGAACGATAATATAGATGGTATGACCATACCACTTACAGTGGGGATGATACCCCGAATTGGTGGTTAGGCACTTCTTATGGTTATTGTTTATGCGGGTAGGCTTAAGATTGTAATTCGCCATGTGCACAACTGAACTTATAGGATTTGGGTTATGAGTTTTTCACATCAAATCCAGTGATGAAAAACTTAACGCATATGTTATGCAAATTTCTGACATGTAACTCTTTTTTTTTTTATTTATAAGGTGTTGGAGAGAACTTTTTTCTATTTCAACCTTATTACAAAAGATACTGATGAAAATGAAAATTGATCTTTTTTATATGCTTTATAATCTATTGCATCTTAAGTAAACATCACAGATGGAAGATTCTTTCCCGGCAGATAACATTTTTTCCATTAATACATCAAGTTTCGATCAACTATGAGCTCATTTGTGGATGAAATCACAGGTGGACAGGTGAACATGAGTTATCTGGTTTTACTGAATCGAAAGTGAAAAGTATCTCGAAAAAATACATCAAGATTACAATACAAAACCATAAAATTAAAATTAATTTTGTGGTTGGAAATTAAACCAAACTGTGTATGTATGGTACCTTTTAGATAACTCTATTGTCACCATAATACGAGGAATACCGATGGAGCCAAAATTTTGATAGTATCATATCATTGTAGTATGCAGGTTTTGGTTCGAAGTTTTTGAGAATTTTTAATTTTTAGGATGCATACTAACCATGAGTTTCTATTTATCTTATATTCGATCTTATTGAAATTTGCTCTTGAATTTGAACAGTATTGTTTGTGTGAACGTGCTCCATTTATAAAAGTAATCATACTAGTGCGACATCTAATGCTGGGTTAGGTAAGATCACGTTCTGTCAATAGGTGCGTTAAGTGAGCCCTCTGTCGAATGCTCTCGGTTTCCGATATTTTGTTTTGTTGTGATTTTTCTTCCAAAAAGAACGAGATCAGAATACCTTTTTTAGAATTTTAAAAAATCACCATCTATAAACCAAAAATGTATCTGTTATTCGTCGTAAGTACAATCTGCTTTCTAATGTCGTTCTCAGCGAAAATTTCCAAACTGGTAAGCCCTGACATCGTAAGATTCCATTCATAAATAATCACCGCTGAAATTTAATCTCAGATTTTGACATTGGTCCTCCGGGAACCAGCTGAACTGTACTCACTACGTGCGACCAGCGAAAAAATCCGCCGAGAGCTGACGAAAATCTCAATGCGCGACAATTACATCGAGTACGTCCAAACGGAGCGCAAGCTAGTCCAACTGGATAAGCGGATGGCCGAACTACGGGACGGGTTCAACGGACGTAAAGTAATTTACGAATACGGCTTCCAGTACGGGTTGTATGCGATTCTGGCGCTTGCTCTGCTTATCGTGTCGATTGGCTATCGGTACACGCCGGTTGTGGTATTCGGTGAGAATTTCAATTTCGAACCTTTCGGAAGGGTGTTGAACTTCCCCACCGGCGTACCGAATGCCGTTTCGACTGTATTCTGGATTGTAGTGAACAATTTCGTGGCACGAACCGTGGCTGGATATGTGAAATGAATAAAACTCATAGGATGTTAGTTGAAGACTATTTAGGTATCTATTTTTTGTGTGTTCAATTTTCTAGGTAGTTTCTATCAAACTTTACTTGATCCTCGATCCATTTGGCGACTTTGAAAAGCCGCTTTTCTGAAAAGCTAGGCGCCATAATCTGTAAGCTGATGGGAAGTTTTTGTTCCGAAAGCCTTATCGGCAATGATAAAGCCGGGATCCCGCCCATATTGGCCGGTTGAGTGCAGAAGTCCTGAACGGCACATTGATCTCGATTATTACTTTGAACAAATTCCGAATAGCGAGGGGCGTCACTCAAAGTAGTTGGGGTAAGGAGGATGTCCACCTCCTGAAAGGCTTGGTCGAAGTCATTAGCAATCTGCCGTCGTACTTTCAGAGCTTTTTCAAAGTATTTATCATAGTTTCGCCTTAACAGAAAGAAATTTCCTGCCAAAATTCGACTCTTAACTACTCCATTGAATCCTTCCGCCCTTGACTTAGCATAGAGCTGTTCTGTGCTAGCATCCTCATCAGAGCGGTGACCAAATTCAATTCCGTCGTATCGCGCCATGTTGCTGGCCACTTCGCACTGATTAAGAATTGAGTACACAAATATCGAAGCAGACGTGTATGGAAGAGAAATTGCTTTCACCGTGGCCCCTGCATCTTCCAGCAAATCAGCAACTTTGGTCCAAGTGCTTAGCACTTCATCCGACAGTCCTTCACAGTGGTATTCAATTGGGATTCCAACTTTAAGCCCCTTCAGACATATCCTTTTAGCATCTGGGATAGAGATGGGTTTGAAGAAGCTTTGATAGTGGTGGAGTCATCGGTCGTCGGGTCCAGCTATCGTGTTGAAAACAGCCAAACAATCATCTACAGTCCTAGTGGAGTATTCCAGGAACGTCCATAGAATTTACCAGAGGGATTAAGCCATGTCTTGACAGCAGTCCATAGGTAGGTTTAAATCCAACGACTCCGCAGTACGATGCAGGATTACGAGTCGATCCTCCTGTGTCCGATCCAAGTGCCCTATAGAACAAACACTCGCATCGTATTTGTCAACATTGTTTTGAATACGAACAGTTACTTACGCGAAGCATATTCCCGAGGCCACAGCAACCGCCGATCCGCCACTACTCCCCCCAGCAATCCGATAATCATCTCCTTCAACATCGACACTCCAAACATTCCTGGTGGGTCCGAAAATGGAATCAATCGTTCCCGAACCCATCCCGTATTGATCCATGTTTGTCTTTCCCACCAGCACGGCCCCGGCCCGTGCCAGTCGCTCATATACAGTTGCATTATACGTCGGAACGAAACTCTCCAGCATCCGTGCGGCACAGGTCGTAGTTATGCCTTTGGTGCAAAAGTTATCCTTCACCGCAATCGGGGCACCGTCCAGTATACTTAGAGGCTTTTCCGCTTTGTAGCGGGATGAGGACTTCTCCGCTTGGACCAAAGCTTTCTCTGAACACGTCCGAATGAATGCATTGAGGTGTTTGAGGCGATCGGCAAGCTGAAGTGTTTGCTCCGCTACTGAAAGCGGGTCGAGCTTTCGGGCACGGAAGCCTTCAGAAAGCTGCAATGCGGACAATAGTTTGATGTTTTATAGGATAAGAGAATTGTGGACTTACTCTCTGAGCGTTAGAGGTAGCCGACGATTCATTCAGATGTTTAAATAGATGTTGCACTGAGAATCACGTATAAGCCGGAAAATACATTCGATAGAAACACTTTGTTTACATCACCCGCGGCATGAGTGCATGGCAATAATCACCACCCACCACCCACAATTTTGACATTTGATGATGGTGTCGTTTTCCGTTCGTTCCCATGTTTGAGGAGCACGTTCACAATCGTTTACATAAAATTTGACTGAGAATAATGACATGGTCGTACTGAAGATAGTATTCTCGAGCTCGATAACAACATAACAATTCATATTTGTTGTATAAAATTTGGAAATCTAATAGAGGTGGAATCATTCTGCACAGTGACGCCGCTTGAGCAACTATTGCTACATTAAATCTGGCGGTTGACTGGCAACCTCTTAAAAGCGAAATTGGAGAGATTTTCATGTTTCACTTTCTCAATTTTTAAAAACAATGGAACACCTTTTCTGAAAACTGTTTCTACTTGAAGTTAGTCAACTAAATTGGCAATCCTGTGGTCTGTTAAAAAATTAGATATCTTTTCTGCTACTTCCTGCAACCATCTCCTTGTAACCTAAAGTTGCTGCGAAAAATATCGAGTTTGATAACTTTGCTCATCAATAATTCAATTATTTGTGGTATGAGTAGCGATATATTCAATGCATCTTTCGCTATATAGAGAAGGTATTTTGTTTGAGAATAATAACGCAAAGGAAACAGTGGTTATTAAAGTTAAAGCCATTGCCCAGTTAAAGTTGCGTTGGTTCTTTGAAAGTATTTTTTTCGCCATAATTGTTGCACCAGATCAGCGCGCTTTTT
>JASCZW010013615.1:0-25065 GCA_034211315.2 Aedes japonicus | reverse complement strand
GGGCCGTTTTTACCCACGGAACTAAAGACCATACATAACTATGGAGATATTCAACCGATTTGGAAAATTTTCACAGTTTCGAATACTTGGATACATTTGAATACAGTCTTGGATACCGAAAAATATCATATCATCCGTCTCCGAAAATACCGGATATCCGGAACCATGTTCCGAAAACGGTATACTTATAGATTCCAATAGAAAATCAGCAGTAATGGCACTAAAAGTCATTCAAAAAATACACAGGAATGTGGGTGATATCCAAAATGACAATCCGGTGACTTGATCCTGTAACAGTCACCCGGAGCAGGTTCCCCTGCGGTCTTGCATGGCCAAGAAATTATTTCAACCCAACTCGATCATTTTGGGTGTCAAATTCTAGGAATCGTTCCAGAAGAAAATTTCTTATCGTTATCGGTACATTCGATGACTTGGCTACGAAGCGGTCAGTCTAGAGTAAGAAACACGAGTCAAGCTTCCTTTTTTGAAAATCTTGCTTTTGCTTTGTCAGGTTCCATATTTTGGATATTGAATGTACTTGTAATAAGCAGAAATATTTTTCAGTGTGAATTCCAACTCTATTCCAGTTATAATAAAATTTTAAAAAATACTGATAAAGTTCATTTAATGCAAAATTTTTTGCTGTGATCAATGCAACCGGTTCCAAGCAACAATCGCATTTCCTTCTGTTTTTTTTGCGTTTCATTCCCTCCTTTATTCACTCCTGCATATAACAGTAATTGATCGAATGGAAGCTGTACAACAGAAGTTCATTTGGTTTGCCTTACGCTTCCTTCCCTGGAATGACCTATTGAATCTGCCAGCACATGAGGCCAGATCCCAGTTGCTGGGCTTGAATACATTCGAGCACCGCAGAAAAAAATGCTATAGGAGTGTTCGTCTTCAAGTTTTTGGCTGGTGAGTTTGACGCTCCAAATCTCTTAGCTATGTTGGACGTAAACGTGCTCTGGGCATACACTTCGTTTCAGTGAATCCTTTCGCTTGCCTCGAGACTATTACTAGTATAATCTGAATGAGCCAGTTCGGTCAATGATGAGCGTATTGAACCATCGGTATCCTGACTTGAGACTTAACATTTCAAATAAAGGCACGTAGCAAAGCAATCATTCCAGAGTTCGTCCCGTAGATAGTTCCCCTGTGTAGAACCTCCAAGGAGAGAGATGTTTTGTAAGATACGGCTACGAGCCTGGGGTGGAATATCAACGAACAGTGAAGGGTAGTTTACTCGATCAGACGATCCGCGACGATAAGTGCCTTCGCGGCTTTATGACGAATTTGAAGAGTGTCAAGTTGAATCATAAGGCCACGACTCTTCTAACTCGGAAGGTTGAAAGGGTCCTTTCAAGGCAGTCTGCGAAGAGCGTATCAGATAGAACGTCGTGGAATTGACTCAGTGCGTTTTACGCCATTTTGGAAATGAGGGTTCCAGACCGGGGAAGCATATTCCAAGGTGGACATCACCAACGAACAGAACAGCAACTTAAGGCAGTACACGTCTCGTTATGATGTTTGGCATGTGAAGTTTATACGTGAGTGTATCGTCGAGTATCACACCAAGGTCCTTTATTAGTTTGTCTCTTTGCAAAGGAGTTATAACCAAGGAATAACCGAAGATAATTGGTGACTTCTTCCTAGTAATAGTGACAACGGTACACTTTCCGGATTCAAAAGCATACGGTTAACCACGCACCATCTTTGTACTGTCTCTAAATCTTCTTGCAACTGAAAGGCGTCTCGTAGCGAGTCCACGCGAGTGTAGATTTTAAGGTCGTCAGCAAAGCTTAGCCGATGAGATCTCAGCAACAGGTTGACATCGTTGAAATACAAGAGAAACATCAGTGGTCCGAATATAACTGCCTTGAGGAATGCCGGACAAGGCGAGGAACGAAGAGGACAGCTCATTGCCAAGTTTAACCATCGCCAAGTTCTGCCACAAAGATACGATTTGGACCAGTGAAGCAAGAAGGCGCCAAAGCCAAGCCTTTCCAGTTTTGCTACAGCGTTGTCATGGTTGATTCTTTCGGAAGCAGCAGATAGGTCCATGAAGACAACGTCCGGATGGGCACCAGCAGAGACCCCATCCATGATGAAGGAAGTGATTGATGGAAGGTTTGTGGTCATCGAATTCTTCAGCATGAACCATTGTTGACCGTCGTGCTGCACGTGAAAAAAACAGTCAGTTCAAACAGCTTAAAGAGTGTGCACAAGCTCAAGATTCCGCGGTAGTTATCTGCATTTCTTCTAACTCCCTTTTTGAGCAGGGGAAACATGTACGCTTCCTTCAAGCGTGTTAGAAACTTACCGGTCGTCAATGATGACCGATATATGTGGCATAATGGTGCGGTCATCAAAGCCATGCAATGTTTTAGGTTTAGCGTTGCTTGACGTCTTCAACTTGTTTGTAGCAGTAACGATATCTGCATCGTCGAGAGGGATTGCGCTGAAATACCAGTCAGACAAAGGGACGTTATTCTAGGAACTTTAAATTTACTGTGGCTGGAGGGCATCTTTATGGAAAACATCTGCAAACTTTTCTTAGAACATGCTATAGATGTCGACAACGGACTCAGCGATAATTCCGTTCCGAGATATGGTAAAGGCAAACCGTTCACCATGTGTCGCCAGAACACCTTAGGATTATGCCTTAGTTTGCTTTGTAGCTTCCGTTGGTGGACCGAGAAGCTAGCTGTTTTTATCGATGATTGTGCATCACGTTATGTTTCCGTAATGCTATGGACTGGTGTTTCTAAAAACTACTTAAAGCAGCCCTCTTTTTCGATTTCAGCGGTTCAGGTGCGACTGCAAATTTTTCTCCAAGAACTTGATCAACAGCCATCCGTGTGAAAAATTTAGCCAGTACCTTTGGATTGTCCATCCGGGATTCTATTGCCGACAAACATAACTGTAGTGATGGATCCTGACTCGCGTTTCTTACTCTCTTCTTTTTTTAGACGGGATGGAAAACCTGCTAACATACTCCTGAAGAACTCAGAGTCTGGGGATGAGGGCGCCTAGCCAAGCAACACACAAGTTTTATAACGGTTGAAAATACTTTTATAGGACTAGATTTGGTTATAAAGAAGCTTACTCAACATAAAAGTATTAAGATGTGTTACTCGGGTACTCCTCGACCCACTAATAAAACACCCCTGCCTCGAGCCCTCGTCCTACCCGGAACCACCTTTCGGTATTACTTCAGGGAGGGGGCTAGTGTAATTCACGCCTGGCCGAGCGGTCGTACGGTAGTTAGCCGGGAGTTTTGGGACCGTTTTCAGCCCCTTCCTTGCTTTTCCGTTCACTTCCTTCACGAGTATGGTCTCAAGTGAAAAATTTAGCAGAAGCCACAAGGAGAAGCTACCGGATCGAGTGGCTGCAGGCAGTTGGAGTTGAGCTTACAGCCAGTAGAGAAGAAGATGGTTCTGAGTGTCATTTAAAAGTGGGGCTTCATTTGCCATTTTCGGCCAGATGGAAAGTTCGGATTTAACAGCCGGTAAGAAACATTGCCTGTAGTCATTCCGACATGATAAGCTCAAAAAATGATCTACTTCTGCGAGGTTCGATATGACGTCCTGGAATTTGATGCTGATTGCGTGAGATCGTTTCTATATATTATGGGTTTCATAACGGTTCTCACTACACCCTTTTATTTTGAACCTACATCAATTATAATTTAATCTTATTATGGATTTTAAATACAATCGCTTTTACTAAATACGACCAGGGCATCGTCCGCTGGCTATTGCCGCGGGTATTGCGGGTTTCCCAGGAATCCGGTTCAAACCTGTTGGTGACGGTGGCTCTTCTTGACCTTCTATTCTTGAGTTGTAAGTGTGAATAAGGGCGTCTATGCTAATTGGGAAACTAGGAGAATTTAATACGCTACTAATAAGCTCAAAAAGGTTTTTAAAAAATAGTGTTTAAAAAAGTGAAAGGGTCTATGTAATGTTTTGCTGTTCCTGTTGTGGACTCCCAGTACCTCCCATTTCCCAAAAGCTATGAGAAGTTATCTTCGTGCCTCAAAAGTTCTCCTTTTTATTGTATTGGCCTCCACAACAAAAAGGGCACCATTGCAGAGCATATGATTGATCAAATTATTCACAGTTCTACTCGCCCAACGCCTCCGGTTGGGTGGGGATAGAGGATGACACACACACATGCTTTAGGGAGGGTGCTAGTGTTCTTTACGTACCCACTATGTCTAACTATATAGGTCTTTAGTAGTTACCTTTGCTGACCTGCCGTTGATTCGGTTGAGGATGCTACAGGAACCAAGCAAGGCTCAGGACGTCCACGCCAGATCTTCCACGATCTCTCTGCCCGACCATTTACGGTACCTGCCGAACCTCGCGTCATATGGTCTATCTTCCGATCGAGAAAGCCAGGGTCAGGAGTGGGGTTGGAACGTCTGGGGTGGCTACCCCAGCGTCGTCCCTGTTCCCAATGTCACGACCGCTTACGGCTTCCTGCTGGATCCCATACCGTGCCGCGCTTCCTCCGTTGTAGTTTGTTTAGCCGGTAAGGGTGCATCGCGGGGAGATGAACTTCTTCCAAACCACTAGCGTTTCTTACTTTAGACTGACCAATCAGTAGCTAAGTCATCGGATGTACCGATATTTTATTTACCAATCAGACCAAGGCTGGTGTGGCCTCTGCTGTACACAAAAGTTGCCTCCATTTTAAAATTCAGAAACTCCTTTTCAGAGCCCGCTCCTAACTATGCCTTCATTATTTCACTCCAAGATGATAAATATTAACGAGATATGAGATGTCGCAAAGGTTCAAGATTTTACTATGAAAACTTACTGAAATGTCATGATTGGGAAACTAGGAGAATTAAAAATTTAACACTTCATTTGATCCCTTTATAAAAAAATAAAAAAATTAACCTTGAAACACTTTTTTAAATTTTCGCTAGTAATCGCGAGCAAATTCCATTTAATTCCACTATGAGCTTATCTTTTGACAGATAGGCCTATTTCGTCTGCTACTTACAGACTTCTTCAGTTTTTTTAATTTTTTAAAGAAGTGATCAAATGAAGTGTTAAATTTTAAATTCTCCTAGTTTCCAAATCACAATCGTTCTACTAATACGCTCTAAAAAGTTTTTTTTTAAAATAGTGTTTAAAAAAAGTGAAAGTGAAATATCATGTTTTGAAATTGAAAAAGACAGCTTTGTGCCCTTCTTCTTCTTTCTTAGCGTATTGAAAATTGAGCAAAAGGGCATGAGTAAAGTAGTGCTCGAACCAAGGACGTTACCTTTGCCTAACATCCCACTGCGGGGTAGGTCAAGGCACGGACGAATCCGCCACCTCAACAGGCAAAAGTAACGTGTTGATCCGCGCTCATGTACAACTGATAGCTTTGTGATAGTTTCTAGCGGTAGTTTGTATACACTCTGTTTTAATGCGCACATGGGAGAGGCACCACTCCGCACATGGGAGAGGATTTTGCGCAATCATCTGGAAAATCATCAGCTCTCTCATCGGGACATCGGAAAACAACTCGGAATCGTGCAGGAAACGATCAGTCATGTGATTAAACGTTACTACGAAACTCTGAGCATCAAACGGAAGGAGAAATGCGATCAGAATGGATGTTCTGTTAATGATCAGAATCACAAGCGTGTCGTGCAAGCGTTTGAGCGGAATCCTTATGCTTCGGTTAGGGATATGGCCAAAACGTTGAATCTGTCCAAGTCATTCATTGAGAGAGCCAAGGGCCGGGAGGGGCTGTATACGTACAAAGAGCAGATGGCTCCAAATCGTGACGAACTTAATACGGTGGGTAAGTCACGGGCCCGGCAACTGTACACACAGGTGCTGGCGAAGCCTCACTGTCTCATCATGGATGATGAGACTTACGTCAACGCAGACTTCCTGCAGATTCCGAGGCTACTGTTCTCCACCGTTCAGTACAAGTTTGATGTTCCGAAGGAAGTAAAAAAGCATAAACTTTCAAAGTTTGGCAAGTGGCAAATGGAGTGCGCCGTTCATGACTACCAGTACTGTAAACGGAGATACCTACTTCAAAAAGTGTCCACAGAAGCGTCTGCTTCCTCGGTTGAAGCAACACGAGGGCCCTACGATCTTCTGGTCGGATCTAGCTTCGTGCAACTATTCAAATGTTGTCCTGGAGTGGTACGAAGCCAACGAGGTCACTTTCGTACCCAAGGACATGAAAAGTGGGTTTCCGTACAGAAGAAGCTGCAGTCAGATGTTTTCTTCAGCGTTTTTTACGTGGTGCAATTTGATGTGGAATACCCTCTATGATCTACGGTGGAGTGCAGATGGATATCGGAACGTGGAGCAGGCAAATTGACAACGAATTGCCACAGTCGCTGGGAGAACCTCCCATCGTACATATTGTTAAAATCGGTCGACTACGATGGCCTGGGCATATCGTAAGAATGTCGGACGACTGCCCAGTTAAAATAATTCTCGGACACGAACCGACGCGTGCAAAAAGAAGAGGCGCGCTACGAGCAAGGTGGATCGATCAAGTAGAAGGAGACCTGCGGACTCTCCGCAGACAGCGAGGCTGGTACAGCCATGAACCGATTACAATGGAAACCACTTCTGTGTACAGCTGAGGACACATCAGCCTTGGTCTGATTGTTAAGGCAAGGTAAGTTTGTTCGATTTTGGTGGATCGTATTATTTGGGTAGCTTCAATATTGCGTGCTCTACAGAGCTCAAATGTATCGGCATTGTCACAAAACGAAATGTTTCCGACCTAACCACATCGAGGATTTTGCTTCCATCGTACATGAGTGGAGCTTTCGCGAAGGTTGAACGCCAATCGGTATCTCAGATCCCCAGAGGTTGAGATGATCTTCGTTTGACTGCCTGACTGTCGTCGCTGCTGGTGGTGCTCCAAACAAATTACCCGTGACGAAATCGCAATCAGCCGCCGAATGCTAATTGCGCCACAATGGAGCTATAAATTCCGATGCGGTTGCTGCCGCTCATCCACCATCTCACAAGCTCCCATCGTCACTGCGGGGGGATTCCAATTATTTAACGATGTCAGCAAATTAAATTTATGTCAAATTTATAACCTTCCGCCAGGCTCCGGTGGATTTGAACCGGCAATCCGGGGAGATGTGATATGTTTGTGAGTGTGTGTGTGCTGGTTGAAGCTCATTCAATTTGGCAAATGATATTGCACCTCATCGGAGGTAGACAACATTGGTTGCATTGGAATGGTCTGCTGGGCAGGTGGCGGCTTCACGTGTGAAGAGAAACATAAACCGTCAGAAAATCAGGAATTAATAAACGATAATTTATTGACACCCTCCGAAGGCAAACCGGGCATTTGCTAAGCTTCTTTTCAGTGTGCTGATCAATAAATAAAATTAATACGATTTTAAAGAAGCCAGCACGGAACCCATTAGGGCGGTATCACAAAAGCGTCCGATGTGACCACGTTTATATTGTAAATTGATTGCAGCTTATCTGAGTCGCTGCAGACGGTTTAAATGCAGCTGAAAATGACCGAAAACGAAAACATTCCACCGGTTCGAACCTGTGGCGAATCTTCATTGTCCGGTGACCATCGTGCTTAATGAGGTGATCTTTCGACATGCATTTTTTCCCGAAGGACAACACCCTTAAAATTCCGGGGAAAATCCTAAAAACTTTCGACAGAACAAAAGGAAGGCGCAAATTGGAGTGCCAAAACAATGCAATTGTAGCAGAATATAGGCTCTTTTTCTGTCATCTAGAGGCCTCTTAAAAACACCCCAGGCGGTATAACTCCAGGCCTTGTCCTGCCTTTTGGTTTGGCTATTTTGAGGCAAGGTGTGAGCGTGCCTCTCGTAAAATAAGAACAATTAGCCATTTGTTGGTATTGTCTTGCACTTGGTACAACAAAGAGAATCGCCGCAATGTCCGAAGGTGGTGCTTGATTTCTTTTCCGAAAATTTGCGCTCTATCTTTGCGACGCCCTGGGTGTTGGAAGCAATTAAATTCATTCCGGGGGCTTTTTCAACAACATGTTCTTAGTGCCCAAAATTTTGGAACTTTTTTTTAGTAAACTGCGACAGAGAGTTTATCTTTCCACCCTGAGCCTCTGGTTTAAATATGAGCCTAATCGTTTAACATTTACCATTTAATTTTTTTGTGCTTGATTATTTTCATAAATTTGTCTCAGTCTTGAGAGTGCAATATCTAAATGTTCAAAAGATATACATCAATGTTGTATGTCATTTGAATATGACAATGAATATAACACTTTGTGTATACCAGTTAGGGCAACGCATTATTGTAGGACGAATTTCACGCCAACTCATCCATTTGTTGGCAGCACCCTCTCAGAATCCAATGAAACTTTGTATGTGTGTAGACCATGTCTTTTTACGCGAATATGCATATTTTGTTTGTTTTTTTTTTCAAAATTTATGTAGACTACCATTTGAAAAGGGTTTAAGTTTTTTGATCGACTTTTTAAAATCAACATAACTCATAAAGGAGAAGACTTACAAAAAAGTTCTGTATGGTTGACTTTTAGAAAATTTCCTGAACTTTTATGAAATGTAAAACATGTAAAATTTATTCTTGAACGATAAAAAACATATTTTAAAATTTAATGTCAATTTGTCAATTCTTTAAGACAATTTGTTTTTTTAAGGTTCTTTTAATGTTTGAAAAATGATGGCTACCATTTGGAAAGGGCTTATTTTTAAAATTATTAACTTTTCAAACTTTAGTGACAATACAATTAAATCCGGTGGTCAATCTTACTTAGTACCAAGAACATTGAATACAGTTTTGTGATACATTCTGACAATTTTTATTATTTTCTACTCTAAATAACCGTTGTGTTACCTGTTGTACAGTACATTTTATCACTTGAGTGATCCTAGGTATAGATTTGATTGAAAGACATTATTTCTTCCCACATAGTTTACTATTCAAGAAAAGCATCATAATAACAGTCGACAGTCGAATTATTAGTAGATGAGTGTCAAGATGAGCAGTAAAAGTAGTTGGAATAAAATGGAAAACACTAATTTTTATTCTCATTTCTTGGCACAGATATTCCACTAAGCAGCTCAAACTTTTAGGGATTCATCAACTAAAGGGTGTATTCGATAGAAATGGCACACACATATATACTCATCAAAATTAAACTGATTATCGGATTTTCTTGCAATTTTCAGGGAATGAAGAACTACTAATGAGTTTTGATTTACAACATTTGTTTTATTCAATTTCGTCTCCCATCCCAAATGCCCGCACCTTCCTTTTCACTCCACCCATCAAATTTTGTACAACCGATTTTCCCAGTGTTTTTGTTGTTTTTACCCAAATTTTCTTCAATTCTAGCTCTGTTTTTATAGTTTTGGGATGTTTGCGAAGTTCCGTTTTCATAATTGCCCAGAATTTTTCAATTGGACGAAGTTCCGGTGAATTTGGTGGGTTCATATCCTTTGGCACAAAATTGACTCCGTTGGCTAGATCAGGCCAAAACAGAGTTGATCCTTTGTGCTTCTTAATGAATGGCAAGAGACGCTTCTTAAGGCACTCTTCCGTGTAAATCGCACCGTTTATTGTTCCAAAAGTGATGAAGGGAGCACTTATTTCACCACATCCGCAAATCGCCTGCCAGATTAGAAACTTCTTTGCCAATTTCGATAGTTTCTTCTTTCGAACATCCTCCGGAACATCGAACTTCGACTTGGCAACGAAATATTCTTGCCCAGGAAGTTGACGGAAGTCGGCCTTGACGTATGTTTCGTCATCCATCACGATGCAACCGGATTTGGTGAGCAGCATCGTGTAAAGTTTCCGGGCGCAGGTTTTTGCAGTGATGTTTAGTTTTTCATTCCGGTTTGGAGCTTTTTGCACTTTGTAAACATGTAACCCAGCACGCTTCATGGTTTTCTGCACAAAACCGACTGACACCTTAGACTTTTTAGCGACATCTCGAATTGACATGTTTGGACGGTTCTTGAATTGTTGTACGACTTTCCTGGCCATTTTACTGTCCATTGGACCACTTTTACGACCACTCCCTTCCTTCCTTTGGACCCTCAGACGCTCTTTGAAGGTTCTTATTACACGAGATACAGTTGTATTTGTAATTCCAAGCCTTTTAGCAATCCACCGGTGAAACGCCCCTGGATTATGATTGTGAGTGCACCAAATTTTCTCACGGACAATTTCTTGTTTCGACGACATGACTGGAACTACTGAATGTATAACTATGAAACTTGGCAGATGTAAATAATACACTATGGATAAGATCTACTCAAATTTCTAGGTTTTTTACTCGAACCTGATATGGACATTAGATGGGGAGAAGAGCCCGAACGAAATGTTGACAACAGGAAGTTGGCAGTCCCATTCTTCCTATCCAAATCACTTCAATCGGGTACTCTGATGGTCCCTTTTTTTTATCCCAACATATGATTATGCACAATATATTACAAACTCAGAGAAATTAATATGATTTTCTTACCTTGATTTTGAAGTAATCTTACATCGAAGCTTGTGTTAGCTTGCTTGGCTAAAAGTAAAATGGGTTAGGGTTCCTCGTTCCTCACTTACTACTTCAACCTTCCTTTGGTCCATATTATCGTCTCGGTGTTTCTGCTTTTGAAGACTCTGGTAGCGCATAGCCAGACTCACAATGTGTCATAAGACACCACTCACGGCCATGGGATAGGAAAGAGAACAGTAGAAAGGAGAGAAGCATTAATAACTGGTAACATGCTATGCGCATGTGAGATTTTCATGGTGATATTCTCACAACGGCCATTCAGAATGGTTCGACGGATGCATATGAGAGATCATTCCCGATAAGTTTCCAATCGTTTACTCAGAAGACAGAAACATTTTACTACGTGCTACATTTGCGAATTTCAGGGCAATGATCCCCCATCGCATCTTCAAGTGGTCGTTACAAGCTGTCCATTTGATTCAGGCACTTTTGAATGTTTATGTGGCAGCCTATTCACACGTGAAGTCTGCCGCGACCAAGCTGGCAGAACGCGCCCATAACCCTTTCTGAATCGAAGCGCAGGGTAATGAATCCCGCTTGGTATTACCCCGCAAACTCCTTTGCAATTTGTGATAGGCCGCGGCATAAAATTTGGGAGAGCAGCTTGTTGGTGGCACTCAGTAGCGTGATTGCACGATAATTGCAACAATCCAGCTTGTAGCCCTTATTATACACCGTGTCCAATATATTCTCATACACTTTTTCCTTGCATTGGTGTCGTGCAACTACTGCAACAACTACTTCACGTATGTGTTGGTGTAGTTTTGCACTATGTTTATACAAACGCTTTTAGGTTATGTCCGATTGTTTTCATTCGGTGTTTATCTTTTACCAGCGATGAAGGAGTTTCGTACTGTGATGATAAAAAGTTTTTGAGAGGTGAGCGCCCGGGCGCTATTTTCAGAAATTTGAAAAACCTCGGAGTAAAGCGGGATTTTGTGAACCGAACCATCCGAAGGTACCGTGACACCTGTTCGTTGGATGACCAGAAGGTCTCCGGTTTAAAGAACTATTAAAGTTAACATTTGGTACGCTTGGTTTGAATTGGTCCTCAAACTCGATGTCTTAACATATTTTTGTTTCTGGTGAGATAAACCAGCCACACTTGTGAGTGGTCCCAACAGCATCCTTACTGTTGGTTTAAATCGGTGCCAGAATTTGAATAACTTTTATATGCATTTCTGCACAGAGAATATATCGGGATCATAGTTATCTATCTTATTCGCTGCCGACGTAAGTTGAATTCAGCACACCGTTTACCAAAACGGATCCCGCTGCAAACCTAAGCATTTTATCCAACATCCCAGTGATTTCTCGTGGAAGTGCAGAGGTGTTCTCGGCTTCAAATAAAGCGAGTATCACATCTACATATTCCTACCCTTTCCTTACTAGACCTGCATTCAGGTGGGTTCGGCACCGGTATTGCCTTGGTTTGGGATCACCAGTTTTTACACATTGAGGATGTATGCTGGTCCCAAGCATCATCTGTTGGTTCTCTGCGTAATAACATCTGGCAATAACGAAGTAGCAACCTCGGGCGTCAATGTCAATCATGCTTACGTTCAGTTTTAATTGTGCTGACACCTTGAATTTAATTCTAAAACTTTATAAAATACGTCGCAAAACATTGAGACTTTCGACAAAACTAGAACTGATACAAAATCTCAAATTCTCCCATCCATGATTTATCACATTCGCAGCAATTTTTTTTTTCTAGAATTGCATTATTAAACTAATGACCAGTTACAAAATGCTCATCCAATTTAGCTAACTTGCCATATGGCATCTCATCGATCACCCTGCATGGTCGGTTGCGGTTTTCCTCTTCAGAATGCCCGTCAACAATAAATCATTCTCTAATTCAAATGCAAAACTAATCCATCTCACACGAGCAAAAAAGAGGCTCCAATTACACCTCGCTAGAGGTTACGTACGGTCCTTGTTTGCTGGATCAAACCTAATACCACTTCAAAGAGGCCACGGTGCGTGAAATTTTTAAGAATTGCCCTCTCAAAGGACTTCGCGTTAAAATGCGAGAGAAATTAGCTGGCGCCAGAGGCGTTCCCTACCGTTCTGCCGTCTGTGCATTGTGTTTTGAGTGTATGATTCGAATATCCTTAGACAGGATCAGCCTCCCTCTCGCACGCAAGGATCGTCCGACACATTTCGGGGTCAAATTATCTCGTTAATTTCTGAATGCTTAAATTAGGCATCTCTTTTCTACCCGGTTATTTGCCCAACGCTCAGCCGTTTAGTAGATCATTTTTCTTGCTTTCTGCCCGAGACCGAGTGCCGACGACGACGCTCTAAGATTTACTGTATTTACCACGCAGGGCAGCCGAGACAGGAGCGGCACAAGTGTTTATTTTCTTTTCGGTTCTCTCTATTAGACACTCATTGCTGGGCCGCGCTGTCGATCTGTTAAGTGTTGCAGGGAAACAAATGTGACTTTAGTTACACACATTAGGCCGATCGTATTGAGACTGTGGGGAGGTTGTATAGAGGAGTAAACCTTAATTCGATAGAACTTAATTCATGCCCTTCCCCAATTTCAGGATTTCACTATAGATAAGTAATTATCAAAATTATACGTCACTTTAGACATTTTAGCGCAAATGTGACCACCCTAGTGCTCCTCAGCATTCACTCTGACTTATGGCAGCGTGTCGGCACTTTCAAGAGTAGGGTCCAGGATTGCTCTATCTAGTGAACTCAGCCGCTGACGAAGCGTATTTCGAAGTAGGTAGGTACGCTTTGCGTTGCGCGTGAACATGATCCGATGATTTATTTTGTGGTCAAAACATGTGTTTGTAGGAAAATAAAGACGGGAATAGTTGGTTCCTTCCATACTAGCCGATGAATAAGAATATGAGCTCGGAGTTGAGTAGCCTGCTCATGATTGTGCCATCGCCGTCGTGATGTCGTCGTCCACACATTTGGAGAATCGATGCTCGAACAGCGCAGTCGGGTGCCAAGAGGTCAACTCCGGATTTTGCCGTTTGAGAATTTATCGCTTCTGAAAGTCCAAATGGCACGCGGGTAGTAGGAATTTAGTATCCATTTTCCTTGTTGCTTTATGGCTATTCACGTCAGTTGGCTATTAATTGTGTATTGCTACAAAATTTATGACAAGTGCGATCAAAGATGCGTGCCGACGATGGATGAGAAGCGAGAGAAATCTGTTTTCTGTTGGTAAATTAATACATATCTTTAAATTAGGAGAAATTCAATTTTTAAAACTGATTTTCCAATATGTGCCAAAGTGGTGTTGAGTCATGCCCTAAATTTGGCCATCTCAGATCTCGATTTCGTATAAACGTGCCCTCGCGAAATGTGCATATCGATGGCATTGCCTCCGATATGGGTCTGACTGTCGAGGACGAGCTTCTGGTTGTTTCAAGAGCTCGGAAGTCGCTCGGAAGCTTGTAACTTCGTGAAATTTAAATTATTTTTTCCGGGATATCCCGCGAGTATTTCTTCTACATGTTGAAAGTCGTTCTCAATGTTGAAAGTCGTTAATTGGGTTTTATTCAAGCATTAGTCTTATGAAATAAGCATTAACAAATGGATAAAACGTTCGATGGGAAACATTACGACTTCCTCTTAAAAAATGATTTAAAAAAAATAAGTATATCGATACTTTCGTCAGAAATAAACGAACGCTTCTTGGTGCAAAATTAGCAGAATCGAAGAAATCTGGCTCGCTTTCAGTAGAGGTCAGTTTGATGGATTTCAGGTTGTCAAGAAGGTTTGCAGATTGCTCGTCGTTTAGTTTGTTAAGCAGCTTCCTTATGGATAATTTTTCCACGGTCAATTGAATGATTTCTTTCGAAATGTTCTTCAAGAGCACTCTCCAGTTCCTGCTAAAGAGTAAGATCCTCCGAGTGCAGCGAAGAAACTACTTGAATTTCATGACACGCATGTTTCATGATCTACCATTTCTAGTAACCATTTAGTGTTCTACAGGAATTTCATTATCTACGACCTGGAGCTCGCTGGCATTTCGCTACTTGAGCCAATATGCTTATTTAAAAAATATCAATAAAACCAATTCCTTATTTCGTCGCGAACAGATTCTGTCGTAAACTGCGTTATATAGCTCATTGGAAATGTGAATGCTGTGCTATTCTACTGCTTAAGTTTAGAAAGCAAAAAACTCAAGCTGTGCTGCGTTAGCAAGGTCGCATCTTGTTTGTCTATCGCTTCAGACACTACCCAGGTGTACATTCAAACAGCCAATGTACAGCTAGAAGAATCTTAAATGCAAGTATGATGCAGAATTATTGCCTATTTCAATGCTTATTGGTTACCTGGGAACATTGATGTTTATATTGGGTAAATAATAAAACCGTTCCCATACGTTCCATATAGGTTAGAGGATAAAGACGCGGTATAAAAGCACGTCGATCATGAAGCAGCAAGTTCGAATCCCATCCGAGGAAATGTAAAAACTGCAGAGGCAAAACAGGAAAATGAATAAAATCTAAAATTGAAAATGGACTTTTTTTTTTCCTTCGCATTCTCAATCAAGCATTTAAACAGCATTCTAAAAGATAAACTCCCCAGCAGCAAAACAACATTTTACTGCTGTCATCTAGCTGTCATTTGCAAACGTTACTAAGCCTAGCAGCACACTTGTTGCAATTAAGTAAAGTTAACTCTAATGTGACGTAAATAAATCACAATCAAGTAGCTGCAACCAAGTATGACAGTTTTGTGTTGCTTGGGAATTTATGCTACCAATGAAAGCCATATTGTCGACATAGGCATCTTCTTTTTGTGGGGTCCAGCATTAAATTGGCCGTATAGCGGGCCAAAGGTGAATATAATGCTCATATGCATTATATCGCTTGTCGTTAAGACGCATATAGGGCTACTTACGGGCTCTATTTATTGCTAATTGGTTACCTGGGTAGTCAGATTGGTTGCAAAGCATCCAAACGTGTTTGCAGACTCTTTGTCACTCAGTGGGTTTGAATGCCCGAGCTCTGTTAATAATACTTCGATGCATTCATAGACACGTATAAATCGTACGAGTATCCTTTCAGTTTTGTTCCACATCGATAAGCAATTGCAGCGGCTTTTGATGAGTTGCGATGATTTTATCTTGCAAGATTCCATTTTTCACCAGCGATTGTGGGAAAAATTTAACGATTTTTCGAACTTGCCTTTGAATATCTTCAAAACGTAAATGAACGAAAGCTATTGTGTACATTTTGAGCATTGCGCTTTTTCACTATTAGTTGATAGTTTCGTAAAATACTGCGAAACGTCAGCCACTTCTGCAATCAATTTTAAATTTAAATTTAAATTTAATATTAGAGAATTTTCTTACCGAATTTCGAAAAATTCATTAAGAATCACGACTTATTGGAGAGCCCGTCATTGAATGTGTCTTCATATGTGATTGAAGAGTGGAAAATATTAATGAAAACAACAAGGGACAGCTCAATGCGGTTGAATGCAAAGGTGACGTAGGACGACGTAGCAATGTGTCATGAATGTTATAATCATTTGTTTCAATATTTCGTGACGGTCGCCATTTTCAAAAAGTCTATTTGGCATGCTGCTCTTGGAATAAGGTTGCTTTATATTTGTGCTTCGGAATAGTAGAGGGACCATTTAAATTTCCGAGCCGTGATTGAAATGATAGAAAAGCTTTAAGGTATGTAACGCAAGGAAAGCTGAAACTTGTTTAGCCACCGCTGGCTCAAACTCTTTTGATCAAATTGGTCGTCTTAAATAGGACCAACTTTATATGTGTTTTTTAGTAATTAGCAAAAATCTGCTAATTACTAGTAGCTGACCTTGCCAGTTTATGCATGTTCTACACACATTAGCAATGATGATGGTGGCTGATTTATACCATCGATACCACTCAACCGAAAGATTGCTGCCAACTAGATCACACTTATTGCACTCGTAGTTGCGCCAACAGGCTGGCTGCTTAACCAATGGTTGCCTAGCAACGAATGCCTAGCCAAAGGCGACAGACCCATCAGCTACCTGGCCAATGGGTGCTCGCCCGAGCACCTTCCAGGGTACTTGTCACCGCCAGCTTCCAATTCAATACGGGCTCATTGCCGCTTTGAACAACTCCAAGGCTGCCGAGCAAATGAAGCATTTTGCGAAGGTGTACCCCTATTTCATCGTTCACTGCTGCATACCCCAAGTAAAAATTTCAGTTTTATTTCAGCCGTATAGCACTCCTCCCGGCTTTGTTGATTAAACAACATTCAAAACTGTTTTGTCCACCAACACCTCTTCTAATCATCTTATAAGCCGATATGTGTAAAAAATGGCCCACTCTATAGACGGTTGTGGAAACAAATTAATAAAACCTTTAGAAGACCATAAAGATTTTGAAAATGTTCTAGTGAAAGATTTTCTGACCACTTGAGAACCTTCATAAAATCTATTGGCTGTCATCAAAACCAGCATAGGGCTAAATGACCACAGCTGTCAAGCCTCACTGCACTGTGATATCGTGGTTGGTTTTTGTTGATCCGCTTTGTTCGGTTTTCCACTCTTCTAATTTATTTAACAGCAAATAATATTTGAGAAAAAAGTTCTAGTGTTGCGGGAAATTGTGTTTGATAGCAAAATATCCAAAACAAATTGAGTTTTTTACAGTCTATCATGCTCCAAATCATATGCGCATTTAATTTTATGGTACACAAGCGCCAATTTTTTCCCCAAAGGAGGCGTAAAACAACGCAATTGGTTGTAGTCTTTGTTGCACCATACAACAATGTTTGCAATCTTTCATACAACAGGCTTAATTCAGGCGTTATCTGACTTAAATTTACAACCAATATCCCATTATTTTCTGCCAAATCTAGCATTTCATTTATGTGCATTAGATAACGCAGAAAATTCAATGTTTCTTCTTAAATGTGTGAATATTGGCATGGTAAGAGCTGAAAATTAATGCGCCTCGGAAATTATGCGAGCTTACAACCATTAAAACAAAATTGAATTAAATATATTCGATAAATTAATCATAAATTATCTGAAAACTGATGGAATTCAAGGTTATATAAAAGAATGCCAAAATTGTTTATTGATGTACAGTTCATTTGCATTAAATTTTAATTTGGGTGTATTTATTTTTCCATATTTCAATGATTTTGTTCGGTTTTCCTCTTCTAATTTATTTAACAGCAAATAATATTTGAGAAAAAGTTCTAGTGTTGCGGGAAATTGTGTTTGATAGCAAAATATCCAAAACAAATTGAGTTTTTTACAGTCTATCATGCTCCAAATCATATGCGCATTTAATTTTATGGTACACAAGCGCCAATTTTTTCCCCAAAGGAGGCGTAAAACAACGCAATTGGTTGTAGTCTTTGTTGCACCATACAACAATGTTTGCAATCTTTCATACAACAGGCTTAATTCAGGCGTTATCTGACTTAAATTTACAACCAATATCCCATTATTTTCTGCCAAATCTAGCATTTCATTTATGTGCATTAGATAACGCAGAAAATTCAATGTTTCTTCTTATATGTGTGAATATTGGCATGGTAAGAGCTGAAAATTAATGCGCCTCGGAAATTATGCGAGCTTACAACCATTAAAACAAAATTGAATTAAATATATTCGATAAATTAATCATAAATTATCTGAAAACTGATGGAATTCAAGGTTATATAAAAGAATGCCAAAATTGTTTATTGATGTACAGTTCATTTGCATTAAATTTTAATTTGGGTGTATTTATTTTTCCATATTTCAATGATTTCTCATATTTCAATATAGCGATTGAATATCAGTTTTGTGATGATGTTGTTTTGAGAAGGAAATAATTTCTCATCACCATGAGGCTCTAGGAGTAGACAGCAATTTTTTTGCTAGAACAAAGTTGTTAAGAGAAAGTATTGATAGTTCCGTTAGCTCACGGCAGGCTGTGAAAATTGAATAGAAGTAGTTTGAAATTGTGAGTTAGTACTTCGAAACAAGAACACAAATTATTACCATATATACATATTGCTTCTTCAACTGACCATAATAAGATAATTTGAATAAGTATTAAAAATGCATTTCAAAACAGCATTTTACGAGTTCATAAAGTCAAAATGAAACCTTTGATGAGACTAAAAGGAATTTTAGAAGACAAGGTTTCAAGATCGTTGTAAAGAAGCTTTGTAGCTTCTCATAAATTTGATTAAAATGTTAAACCTATTGGCAACTCTTGGTACTATAATATAATAGAATAGAAAATAATAGAAAATTTAAAAGAACATAATAGAATAATAGAAAATTTAATAGAACTTCATAAGCATTGTTACTTGGGATGAAATCTCTCTTACTTACATTTGAAGTCTGTGATAGGAAAATACTTGGCATTTGAGCATGAGCATAAGCATGATTGACCGCCCACGGATGCAATTCCGTTATTGCCAGGTCAGCTGTATTTGCACAAAGAACCAACTGATGATGTTTGGAACTAACATACATCTTCAATGTGTAAAAACTGTTGACCCATTATAAAGCAATACCAGCGCCGGCCGTGCCCGAATGCTGGTCAAGTAGGGAATGGGAAGGAACGTGTTGACATGATACTCGCTTTTAGGAAGCCGAGAAATCCTCTGCACTTCCACGAGAAATCACTGGGATGTTGGATAGTTGGGGAAAGGTTAGCAGCAGGGTTCGTTTTGGTTAAGGATACGCTGAAAATATGTAGCTCCGAACATGGCCATCAAAATGGCTGGGGTATATTCAGGGTGGTGATACAAAGTTGCCTGGCCGAGGGCTTCTTCCCGGACACCTAGAAACTTTAGATTCTGGTATTGCTACCGAAGACAGGGAAGCCACCAGGTTATCCATCGGTATTTCGACAAATATGTCTGCTGGATACGGCTGGTAAGGTGCTCGAGAGGGTAATGCTCGACAGACTGACAAAGTATATGGAGGGTACAGGTGATCTGCCGAATAACCAAATTAGCTTTCGTAAAAGCAAGTCGTCGATGGATGCCATTTTTCCCAAGACGGCCGAAGTGGCAATCCAGCGCCAGAAGTAAGGAGTCCGCTACTGTGCAGTGGTCACCCTTGACATTAGAAACGTGTTCAATAGCGCCAGTTGGATGGCTATCGCCAGCTCGCTCAATCGCTTCCATGTTTTTCGCGCAAGGTTCGAACCTTGGCCCGGTGCTATGGAACATGGGGTGAAGATGATCGGGTTCGCAGACGACTTCACCCTAGAGGTTTATGGTGAATCCATCGAAGAGGTGGAGCTAATGGCCTCGCAAAGGAAACTGGAGCTTGCCCATCATAAGACTGAGGTCACGGTTGTTAAACTGCACATTGCAACAACAGGCGACGATTAGTGCAGGCACAACAATTGCACAATAACTTCGAAGAGGTCCGTGAGGTACTTGGGGCTAACTGTCCTTTATCAGCCACGTCGATTACGCCTGCAAGAAAGCCGCTATGGTTATATCGGCATTATCCCGCATGATGTCGAATAGCTCGGCATTAAACGGAAGCAAGCGTCGATCTGTACAAACGGTGGACCTGCATGGATCACTGCTTTGAGTACTAAGAGCTATCTAGTTATTGTCAAGAGTACACGCAGGCTCATGAGCATAAGACTCGTTAGTGCATACTGAACGGTATCACGCAACATGGTATGCGTCTTAGTTGGAATGATGCCGATAGATATCGGCATAAAAGACGATGTAGAGTGCTTTGAACAACGTGGCAAAAGAGGTATTTGAAAAATCACTAGAGCCGAGCCACATCTATGGTTAAGTGGCACCGAGAATAGAACAACTCTACCAAAGGTTGGTGGACCTACAGACTAATCCCGGAACTATACGGTTGGATCGGTAGGTGACTTAGTGAAGTGAACTACCCCTTAACGCAGATTCTGTCAGGCCACATGTGTTCTTCGCATGTCTTCGCTTTGACAGTGAGAGATCCATATGATAGCCTTGAGCGGTAATGACACGACTCCGGACAATCTTACCCAGAGGAAGACCGGGAAATCTGGGACGTGGCATGCACGATAGCCTCTCAGATTGTACTCGATCTCCAACAAAAATGGCAGAACGACCATCAGCAGGTCACAGAGACCAACTAACTATTAAAAACCTGACTAGTAAGACACAGTGGGTGCTTAACGCGCAATCTCCGAGGTAATACCGAAAGGTGATTTCAGGTAGATCCGTGCATCACAGCACAGGTGAGTTTTTAATAGATCGAGGAATTACCACTCTCATCCCCACATCCTGAGTTCTTCAGGTGTCAAGTTGCAGATGTTCCATCCCGTCTAAAAAAGAAAAAGACGAAAGAGGATTTTTTTGCAACAATTTGCCAATATAAGATTACATCACGATGGGTCGATAGAAGTTGTGGTCGGACGCGGGTATACCAGGTTTTCGTATGTCAATAACTTTCACCCGTCTCCAATCATCCGGTACAATTATGTGCATGTTATCGTTCGTCGGACATCACCATCGTCGGCCATAGTGTTTGCCACCACGCTGTCGCGGACAACGACCATTATTCCATCTCACCACATTTTCACGGTCAACGGTATTTGGTAAGTTCCACGTCGCGGTACGTCGTGAGCAAAGGTCCGAACTTGTCGAAGACCACGAAGCGGATCCCTGCCGGATCCGAAGCAGCTCCGGTACAGTGTTCGCAACCGAAGCCGCCAGAGATAGAATCCGTTGTTTCAGTTCACACCTACGATCTTCTGGCCGGATCTAGTTTCGTGGCCACTATTTAAATGTTATCCTGGAGTGGTACGAAGCTAACGGAGTCATTTTCGTACCCAAGGATATGAGACCCCCCCCCCACGCACCGGGCATCATTTAAAAAACATATAATTTACTGCGTTATCTAATGCACATAAAGGGATATTTCGTGTCAACTTAAGCCCGATAACGCCTGAATCTAGTCTGTTGTATGAAAGATTGCCAACATTGTTGTATCGTGCATGAGAGATTGCAAACAATTCCGTTGTCACGCTTCTTTTGGCTTGAAATTAAACGAGGGAAATTTTACGCGCCTGCTTTTGTGGAACTTAGACACATTGAAAAATACTGGGCTATTATGAAGCAGGCACAACGGACGCATCTCAAGGAGGTCAAAACTGCGGAAAACATGATCACAAAAGTGACAAGAAGATGAGAAGAAAGATTAGTTATTTATAGTTAATTCCAACTACCTTTATTACTTATCTTGACAGATACGCGTATTTCGTCTACAATGTGCAGACTTAAAGACTGTATTCGATGAAATTTGGACACACGCAATTGTTCGTAACTTTTTAGCGTGTGGGTAAAAATTATTGAAATTTTTACTGAATGTATTTCATTGTGTTGTGTCAATTGTGTAATGAGTTTCGTGAAAATCGGTCGAGTGATTTCAGTGATGGCTTCGAATGAAGAAATAGTGCGCCAACAAATTTTGGGCACTCACTTCGAAAACCCAAACGCTTCTCATCGATGGATCGGAAAACAGCTCGGAATCTGACATTCAACCGTATCTCATGTGATCAAAACGTTCAAGGACCGTAAGACAACCAAGCGGAAAAATGTTAGTGGCAGAAAACGTGGCACATCAAATCCGGAGAAGGCCAGGATGGTATTGAACCAATTTAAGCGTTATCCCAACATTTCGATCAGGGATGTTGCGAAAAAGGCGAAAGTTTCAGTTTGTTTTGTGCAGAAAACAATGAAACAGTTCTGGATACCATGTGTACAAGGTCCAGAAGGCACCGAACCGGAGCGATAAACAGAACTCGGTGGCCAAAACTCGTGCAAGAAAACTGCAGGGAGTGGCTCACAAAACCGTTCTGCATTGTGATGGACGATGAGACCTACATTAAAGCCGACACCAAACAAATGCCAGGACAGGAACACTACGTCGCCACCTATAAGTTGGCCGTTCCGGAGAGTGTACGGAAGAAGACACTGTTTAAATTCGCCAAAAATTCATTGTCTGGCAAGCGATCTGCGGATGTGGCAAAATGAGTCATCACCATTTCACCCTTCATCACCTCTGGGACCGTCAACGGACAAATCTACAAGGACGAATGCCTCCAAAAACGACTTCTGCCCTTCTTGAGATCTCACGATGGCCCTACACTGTTTTGGCCGGATTTGGCATCTTGCCACTATGCCCGGCCCGTCTGGTTCAAAGATATTTGATGAAAGGGGTCAAGGCAACAGGTGCGGGTTGGGAAGAAGAGGTTCCAATGAAACCAATGATGTCAAAGCTTAACCATTTAGTAGTACTTCATTTTCAGAAAGTTTGAAAAAGAATCGCAGGAAATTTTTTGGTGACCTATTTTGTGTGTCCGAATTTCATCGAATACAGTCTTTATTCAGTGTCGTGTACTAATACCTTCCAGGATACATATAGAAAACGTGGGTTTCCGTACAGAAGAAGCCGCAACCACATGTTGTACAGAACCTTACTGATGGGTTATGTTTAATTGTCTGAGAGCTTCAATAGGATCGGTCAACTAGGTTATTTTCCAAAGCGGTTTTCCTTTGATGCAATTTGATGTGGGACACCCTTTAAAATTTTCAAACATGCTCAGAACTATTTCTGAGAATCAATACTTACCTCCTATGTAAAACAAATCGAAGGCTCATGAAATAAGCGTGCTAAATTATTTCGGACATATAGTGCATCTGACTGGAAAAGGAAGATCATCGTGAAATGTTGAAGGATAAGATCAAGTCAAGTTAAATCTCCTCCATTTTCCAAGTGTTTCTGTTCATTTGAATTGCAAGTCAAGGTCAAAATGCACAAGCTCATTTTAATCCGGTTCATACCAAGAAACGTTTTTGTTTTACTTCAATTCGTCTACGTGTGATGATTTACCTGCTTTCAGCTTTTAAACTCCCGCCTTGAAACCACACACCTTGAAATAAAAATCTTCACCAACTGAAGTATATGGAAAATCCTGTGAGAAAAAGAAGCGCTAATCGCTCAATTTGTATTATACTACCGAAATTAATCAAAAATTGATTATTGATATTTACATAAAAATGTCCAAAACGGTGCTTCAGCTGCTTGATTGCTGCCTAATTATAAATAACGACAGATTTTGAGGGTGTGAAGCTTTTCGGTGCGGGACACTAAATTATCGCCAGACGGCAACCTCAGCTCTCTCTCTCTCTCTCTCTCTCATTCGACACAAATATGATTTTTTAAACTCCTGCTAGAAACTGAGCCTCATAAATATTTTATGATTAACGACGATTGTGTTGCTCGGCCGAAACAGGCAGGCAGCAGCACCTTTGCATTGGGTTCTTAAATTTTAGTCACGGATGGCGGCAAGTCGATGATTGCCGAGTGAGCTGCGCACTCAACTAAGGCACGCGGGTGGAGAAGACCTAAGGTAGCAGGTCAGCACTTCTTTCGGATGTGTTCGGGACGTCCATAAATCACCGCTTATCCGAAAGAGTTCCAGTCCAGTATTGGTTGCAGTTTTACGAGCACCGCGTTCTCATTAACATCAGAATTGTGGACTTTCCTTGGCCGTGGGGCGATGGCGGTGGCAATATACGATGGAGATCGATTATTCATACCTAATAACTTAGGCTTTATATATCTGCCGGTGTTTTGTGGCCTTTGTTACTGTTCCGGCTGAGATTTACACCTCGTGGCAATAGATGCAGGCTTAGCACCACTTTTTCTCAAGTTGAGATCAATAAATGAGTCATAAATCAAGGGAGAGTGATTTGATTTTTTATTGAGAGGGTAATATGGCAATCGATTACAATTCCATGTCAAAATAGCACTAACAAATGTAAAGAATCATCTCGAGGCGAGTTTTTCATATCGATAAAGAATACCTAAATCAGTAGTCGAGACTAATTAACAATCACTCAAAAAGAGGATTCAACAAAAGACTTCACAATTAGCATATCGTCTCTTCAATCAGTCATCTTAATTTACCCGATTGTTGCCTCGTTACTCAATGTCACTAACTTCCATGAGGGTGGTGAATGCCCAGCTCGTAAAGGGACAGGAAATAGTCGAGGAAACTTCCTCTCTGCTGCGATAATTTCCCTGATGACAGCACATCCAATTAACGACCGGACTCGGCAAATCAGCAAATTCCTAATCACTATCATCCTAATCACATCGCGCGAGTCACTAAAGCCAATTATGCGTCTCCTCCCGACGAACTGGGACCATCATCCTCTTCGATTCCGTATCGGAAGAGTTATCAGATTCGGCACATCTGTTCGCAATCAGGTAGTGTCCGCTCCGGACATGAGGGTCCTCTTTTACGATTTGGGACTCGGTCCCCGAGAAAATCCCAACTATTTCCGCAACAGAACAAAAAGTCGGATTCTGACGAGAGCCACAAGGCGCCGCCATATTCAAACAAACTACACAACGGAATATTATGACTGAGCAAAGCGTATCTGTTACGAAAGATCTCCTTAGAGCGCCGTTGTTGTTTTGAGCAAACAAAACACCTCGTTAGAAGCGGATTATGATTGAAAGCTGCTGATAACGATGGAAAATAAAAGTGCAAAAAATAAAAACGATCAGAGGGTTAGC
>JASCZW010013614.1:0-25078 GCA_034211315.2 Aedes japonicus | reverse complement strand
CACCAAATTGCCCAGAGCTATGACCAATCGAGAGATACCGGGCTCTGATGAAGCGGAAGCTTGGAAAGAAGCAAGGATCCAAAGACATCAAACACTTCAGCAAATTTGGACAAAGACAGCCTCACGATTTCTGAAGAGTCTGTAGAAACCCTGATGGACAGAGTTAAGCCCGCAAAGTCTCGAAAATTTTATGCAAATACCGAATAACTTTGTTTGTCTTCACGAATTGTTAATACACATCCCATGAAACTGAAATAAACAACTTTACGACGGAAATATAATGCAAAATTTATGTTTTATTCATGTTTTGAGATTCTTTTTTCTTCCAGCAGGCTTATCCTTCATCACATCCCAAAGATCCTCAACTGTAATCATTCTATTCTGAATTTCATTCATTCATTGAAATAGTTTTTAATGTTGTTTACTTGCGTAATCTGACACGTTACATACGACGAACTCTCACAACAATGCCCCCACTATTTAATCCTGATGAATCAGGCCTCTTAAGCCGCGTATGAGCCACTTCGGCATCCTTGATAATTTGAAACCAATTTGCCATCAAGTCAACCCGCACATATAACCGCTTTCAGCTGATATTCAACCGCAGAGCTCTATATCGATTTTAAATTACGCTACACATCCAGCATTTCATTCTTCTCTGTTGGCAAAAATATTCCCCCATCCCTCCTTCGTAGGTTACTTTCTTCCATTCTGAAAGCCACAAAATTCACTCGTATAGCCAAATCCAATTCCATCATGATTTATTTTCGATCGAAGTCATTCAAGAGTGCGGTATAGCTAACCTACACTTCGTTCGGTGGGGAAACCCGGAACTTTCCACCGTTTCGTTAACCACCAGACAACCTTTTCTCAGCGCAGTTGATGAGAAACAAAATCGTCCAAAGTTTCAAGCAAGCATAAAATGGTTGAGTCGATCGCTTGAATAAGTTTCAATTTTGTTTGATTGAATTGAATGAGCGCTAATTTTTTGGAAAACAAAAAAAAAGAAAGGTACGGCCGTCGAAATATCACTTTCGAGGAAGACCGTAACTTGCATCGATCAACCACAAATGGATTCTAAATGCCAGAATTAGGCCGGGTGTTATAAAGTAAACACCGAACGAGCGATTTTTCATTCAATATTTAGGTCAACATTTATTACTTAAAAATCAAGGCACCATAAAAAAAGGAATGCTTCGATGTAACTTCAACAGACCCTTTTCATTTGTCGAATAATTTTCCCGGTATTCAATAAAAGGATTCCGCTGAATTAAAAAAAATGCTTTTAAAAATCTGATAATATGAATGAGAATTTGCACTATTATTTTCATAAATGTGTTTATATAGCTCCCAAAAAATTAATATTACGGACAATATTTTCCTTTAGTAATACCTTTACTTGATGTGGTGTAGCGCACGTTTAAAAAGAGGAGGAATTGCAAAAATGTTTACAGGACAAGTGGCCTTTCCAGCATTATCATTGGAGTGGTATTTTTGGTGGGAAGACTTTGGGGTACGGCTCCTGATGGGACTGTTGACCGACCCCACACCGGTAGCTTGGAATATCCCGCAGTTTCGTTAAGGAGAAATAAAATAAACATTCTTTGCTGTTCGAGAGCATGTGGTTGGAGTGGGAATGAGGAAGGTAAGAGTAGCCGGTCAGATTGTTGCTCTTTGCAGTTATGAAATAAATTCCATGGTAGACCGGTATCTGTGAAGATAAGCAAAGGTAGTTGAATTAAATGGAAAATACTAATTTTTCTTCTAATTTCTAGTTACAGGAATTCCACTAAACAGCTCAAACCCTCTGGGATTCAACCTATTCTGAATAATTTCACTGTTGCATGAGTGATTTTTGGCACAAAAGTGAGCTGCTTCAAAAAAGCGTGTGCGTTGCTTGCGTGCGTTGCGTGCGTTGCTTCAAAATTTTAATAAAATGACAAACAAGTCACAGATTGAACTGGGCAAACAAACTAAAGACGTTCAAAACATGCTTCAAATTTGCTAGTAAAAAACATGAAAAAGCATGAGATGTTTTGAAGAGCTAAATTGAAGTTCATTTACCATGTTTATAATGGACATTCCATAACAAATAAACAAAGATAATCAAAACAAGTTTTAACATGCCAGTAAAAAAACATAATGTATTCCCTAGCAACGGAGGAGCAACCCAAGTAGCACACTAGGGTGATAATTAGTTGTAGTAACTTGATTTTGACTTTGCAAGTCATTTTTTATGTTATCTCAACCGAATGGCAACTAAGTGTGCTAGGGAAAATAATTTAAAGTTTGTTTATGTTTGAGGAAGTATTCTTAAAAGAAGTAAAATTTAAGTTGATTGAATAAAAATAGTATGAAAATGTGTTTGCTGTTCTGGTACCACGATTTAATCCGAATATGTTTGGAAAACATCCCCAAAACTTTTTCAAGGCCAGACGTGTTTGGTATTTCGTACTCACGACTACTTTAAACAAAGTTCTTATATTCGTATGAAAAAAGATGGTTCTGGTGTAACTTAGGTTAGGTCTTGTTCGGTCTAACCACCTATCTCGCTGCACCCCCTGAGTCTTGCGTATCGGCCCGTAGAAGCAAAAATATTGTTTGGGGAATTGTTGTACAACATCTTTACAGCGTGTGCCGCCAGTTGTACCCTTCCAGCTTTAGCGACTTTCTAGATACTGGGTTCGCCATGGAGTTGCGCCAGCGCATGTGATTCGCATTCTTCTCCTCCATAGGCCGTTTTCATGCAAACATCGCCAAAGATTTTCCTAAGCACACGTCATTCCAAAATGTAAGTGCTTGTGGGTCCTCTGTAGAGAAATACTTATCTTATCAGCACCTTGTACATGGTACATTTAGTTTGGGGATGAAGGAGTTTACCAGACCTAAGGGTCTTGTGGAGTTCATGGTAAGCATGATTCCGGTTATTATGCGTGACTTAATTTATCTACTGCCGTTATTACGAGATATACAAACTAACCTACCACCTAGAACTCATCTCCACCGAAATCAACACCTGCCGACTTATTCTACTTTACGTTTCGGCCTGATTTTGCTGCTCAGTAACCACCTGGATCGTTCTTCCGACAATGTCGACGTCATCAACAAAGCAAGTGGGTTCATTGAAATCGTGCCCACATGTTAAAGTCCCCACGTTTCATAACACCTCCTAGCGCAATGTTGAACAGGAGGCAGGAAAGATCATCGCCTTGCCAAAGTCCATTGCGTGTTTCAAACGAGTCCGATAACGCACCCCATATTTTCACATTTTTCACTATACAGAGTGTTCAATACGTTCGAAAACACTTGAAAAATGTGTTAAAAAACGAAAATACAAGATATCCTTTTCTGAGTCAATTTTTATTGAAGCACGTACGACCATATGTGAAAGTCCAGGGGATTGAGGTCCGGGGAGCTGATAAAATCAGTCAAATTCTCTAGACACCACGCTTGAACGCCGTCCAGTTGATAGACAAAATGATCCGTCCCGGAAACCTCTCCAGCGCTGGGGCCAAAACCTTCTCAGAACATCGGTCTTATAGACTCGCGGCGTCGATTTTCACGTTTTCTCTATTACCACCAGTGGGAGCTTCCCACGCCTGGATACGGCCTCCCAAACCAGCACTGATGCGGTGCTCTGGAACCGCAGGGTGTTTATTTGCCAACGTCGGCGCCCACAGCCAATCATTTTGGACATTGTGCGGCTGTTGCAAGACAAAGAGTTTCTTTAGCATTAGCATTAGCATTGACGGTTGCACACCTCGTGGATGGAGCTACGATGAGGAATAATTCGTTGAAGACATTGCATGCCACTCATGAAACGAAACCAGTTTCTGATACGTTTCTTCACGCAACAATCACCACGAAAACACTTCTCGATCGCTCACCTGGCCACGTCCATGCAACCGTTGGTGATAGGGAGGATTTGGTATCTCACTCTAAGAAGACACGGGGAACCCACGTAGCCTTCAGTAGATATCAAAGGAAAAAGGAAATGAATAGTCGGAGAGAATAGTTGAACAGAATGCCCTGTTTGGTGCACAGAACAAAAATGTATTCAAAAACGGTCGTTGGGAGCATCTAGTCTAAGAAGGTTACGTGATGCTCCATTTGTCATCAAACGGTTGGGACTTTAGCATTAACTATAGTCCTAGCTTCCTATGGTTTATGGTTATAGCGCCATTACTCGCTCTCTGAAAAGAAAGAAGAAAGCGCCGACCCAAAATCATATGTTCCCCCCCTCCCCCCATCACACACACACACACTCACACAGACCTCACTCGCCCACATCACTACTTCTATTTGGATTTAGATTAGTGAGCGCCGACTGAAAGTTTAAAGCGTCCAAACAATTCACCAACTGTCAAATATTGCAATTAAATGTCGACTAAAATGTTTACAGGTTACAAAAATTATTGATTGTTGATTGTAAGGAAATGTACCTTATAGTTAACCTTTTATTAAACTTGATAGTTTATCACTGTTAATACTACTAATGTGAAAATTTGAATCAAAATAACCGAGAATAATAGATATCAGCGGCCGCAGCTCTAAAAACAAAATTTTCAAACGAATCAAGTCGACAACATGATAAGTGTCAGCTAATGACCAGTAGGTCTGTGCCATTACAGAGAGCAAAAAATAACAAGAGAAGAGGAGGCAAATTAGATAGGAGAAAGTATGAGAGTAGTTGTTGAATTCAGGGCAAACCCTTTCTCATGAAGAAATAGTTTCATATATCTCTCCTCTTTCGATGTAACTTCCTGCCCAGCCACTAATCCAACATACTTACCGCAAGGATTATACATATCGAACAGCAAAAACGCACAAAACAATTAGTAGAAGAAAAGAGTAGACAGACAGAAGAAGGAAAAAGACGATAAGATGCACGTCTGGATATGCAGCGCATTTGATCCCATGATTGAAAATGACAAATACAAACTTGTCAATATATCTTCATACCTACCGGAACCGTAATATTTAATACAATACTTAGCTGAATGTTTGATCCGGTATCCAATTGCCGAAACAGGCAAGACTCACGGCTGCATCTTTTATCTAACTGCATGTTCACAAATCACCTAAGAGAAACTCCTGTTAATCAACTTGCGAGTGCTCATCCGTTTTTAGAACAAAACACTCGGCCAGTGTGTTGGTGGCATCACATAAACGTCCCCGCGGCGGTTTTGGTGCCGAATAGCTGCCAATCGTTGGTCGCGCAAAGAAGCAACATCCTACAGGAGTACGACAGTAAAGAAGCCATCATAAAGAAATAACCTCCAACGGGAAGATTCAATTCCCGATAATTCCACTATCCACTGCACCGGTTATAGCACTTCACTTTTCCGCCGATGCCGATCTGGTTAAAATTAATTTTGTTCAAATTTAGTGAAAACTTGCGAAAAAAACTGACAGCAGAGAAACAAGTCCACTCGCGGCACTTCGATGTTCCGGCTGTTGCAAGACAAAGAGTTTCTCATCATAAAACACGAACTCCTGACCCTTCCTGTCGTGAATGTATCATTTTGGCTCTGTCCAGCCTCTTCTTTGTTGTAGCCTCCGTTACCCTGTGAACTTTGCGTTCCTTGCACGGCTTGTATCCCACGTCCCTCGATCAACACATCCAGGTGAACAGTGATCTTCCGGTAAAACTTGCAATTTTTCTTGGGATGGATTATTCAGAATTTGCTTTTCACAACTCCCGATGAACTCCACAATCCATGGCTCTACCACGTCTGTTGGTTTATTTTGATCTGTCATCATTTCCTTTCTACCGGAAACATTTCAACATGGCATCTCACGTTAAATTTTGACGTATTCAATTGCATATCGATTGCTCGCACCGGACCACGTAACATTGATCAAGTGAGGTGCGGCATCACTCGTCCACGTTCGTCTTTCGTTTTTCACTGTGTTTGACACGCTACAAAACCAACCACCAGGGGCGCTTCAATAACAATATTTGCACTGGCTAGATTTTATGTGAGGCGTGCTTTAGTAACTACTTCTTGGATGAGTGGGTCGACCGTCAATCTCGATACTTTTAGTGACTTGCATATATTTAGGATCGAATCGTCTGCGTACTCGTAAGTAGGTGGGGCTTATGGAAGGAATACTAGAGTACGCTTTGTTATTTTGAGATCCTTGTTTACCTCTCTGCCCACGCAAAAGACCCTTGGACACTGGTTCACCTGGGTCAAATAGACGAAATTAGCGAATCGAGCTGGTATTTTTAGCCTATTTCTAAACACAATAGCTTTGAATCCTAGAGGGTTTGAGCTGTTTAGTGGAATCCTTGTAACTATAAATAAAAAAGAAAATTAGTAATCTCCATTTAATTTCAACTACCTGCTTATCTGACAGATACGCGTATTTCGTCTACAATGTGCAGACTTCTTCAGTGTCTCGTACTAATAACTCGACAGTCGACCCAGTCGAGTTATTAGTACGAGACACTGAAGAAGTCTGCACATTGTAGACGAAATACGCGTATCTGTCGAAGATAAGCAAAGGTAGTTGGAATTAAATGAGATTACTAATTTTTCTTCTAATTTATTGTTGCAATAAGCTTGTTACAAGCTAAAGGTGAAAATTTCTCATAATAGAGACCATTGCACAGCGAAACGGATGAAAAAAGAGACAATGACAATCAACCCATAACTTGAACACAACCACCGAATTCAATTATAGATGCTGTGGACAAACAGTACCACCTTCGCAATTATTGAATCAACAACCGGCGAAAATCAATCTGCAGCTCATCGAATATAAGGAGTGTATCGAAAAGTAGTTATAAACTTCCAAATAATAAAATAGGCATGAAAACATGGTTAAAATTAACATACTATTTCAGTTTATTATAGCTTAACATGTTTACAAAAGATCCAAATGGAAAAACTAGTCATCATGTTCATTTCTGTAGAATGCCCGTACCTTTGATTTGACACCTGCCATCAAATTCTGCACAGTGACCTTTGTGCACTTCCTGGATGCCGCTGCCCAATTTTTCTTAAAATCGGTCATGTTTTGGGACACTGTACCATCCTTCTTAAATATACGCTTGACTATTGCCCAATAGCGTTCGTTCGGTCGCAACTGGGGACAGTTTGGTGGGTTGATGTCTTTTTCTACGAACTTGATGTTATTCTCCGTCAGCCACTGTAGAGTGGATTTGGCGTAATGTGCCGATGCCAAATCTGGCCAGAAGAGAGGAGGGGACTGGTGCTTTCTATACAATGGTAGCAACCTGTTCTTCAAACATTCCTTTTGATAAATCTCAGCATTTATAGTTCCTTTTGTATAGAAAATTGAAGAACGCAAGCCACATGTGCAAATAGCTTGCCAAATGAGCACCTTCTGACCGAATTTCTCCATCGCAACAGTCGTATCTGCGGTTGGCACACGTTCCCCAACAGATTTAGTATAAAACTGCGGCCCCGGTAGCGTTCTTGAATCTTCTTTAACGTATGTTTCGTCATCCATCAAAATGCACTGGTCGACATTGTCCAAAATGCAGCTGTACAGCTTTCGAGCCCTGGTTTTGGCACGAGACTTTTGTTCCGGAGTTTGTTTGGGCACTTTCTGCTTTTTGTACGTCTTCAAGTCATTCCTGCGCTTGATTCGTTGAATCATTCCGATGCTGGTCCTGAACTTTGGCTAGATCGCGAGTAGAGGCAGATTTGTTCCGTTGAATATAATCCACAACTTTTTGGTCCAAATCGGGGTTGCTGGAGCCGGGTTTCCGGCCACTTCTTGGTAAATCCTTGAGGGAGCACTCCTTACCAAACTTTTCGATGATGCGTTTTACACTTGCCGGGTGAACATTTACTCTTTTCGCAATCTGGTTGTAAGTAACACCTTTTCGGTGCACCAAGTGTGCAGAATTTTTCTTTTAGTCTCAAATTCAATTCGCGACATTTTGAATACAACTTTATCAACGGAAATGAATGAACCGAATAATCATTTTTGACATGTAAACAAAGCAAATGGCGCTTACACGCTAAAAATATATACAGTAGTTTATGCGTAATAACGCATCGAATGTTTATAACTACTTTTCGATACACTCCTTACACAAATTCGACACAAGGGAGTCGAGCATGTAACGAAACTCACCGACAAGTCTGTAGGCGTATATCAAACGTAAGGCTAGTCGCTAGCTCAATCAATTTCGTGGGTCATATTTTTGTTGCATTGGACAACTACCGATGGTCAACTAATGCGATTGAAAAACATAGTACTCACTTCGTTGAGCTGGCTGCATATTAAAAAAATTTCCTGTAGTAAACTTTATGTATACTATTGTGGAATTGAGTTATATGGTATGATTGCAAATTTTGGTATGCTGCAAAATAAATTCAATCAAGCACACCTTTTGTTGACATACGTATGTGTCAGTATCAGGAGACATAATTTCACACAAAATCTTTGTCTACTTTCCGAATTTTTACAAAAATGAACATCGTCTCACGAAAAAATTTTGATTTCAAAGAGTGTAGCTCTTAATCAGAAATTAAGTCAGAAACTGACTTCTGGGCGTGAAGTAATCTGAGAAATTTATTCTTGTCGTACATTATTTTTAAAATATTCCTGAATCTCAACAAATTCAAATACACCAACCTGTTCGTAAACAATAACTGACAGCTGGATCGAATTTTTGTAAAACTAAATTGAACGATTGGAGTGGTAAGATAGTGAAAACATTCTACGCATACTATACTACTAATAGCTTGCACGCTCAACAGTGATTGACTAACAGGCCTTTAATTACTATCCGGTGATTTACTCCATGCATCCAGTTACCCAGCAAGACGAAAACATCTGTTGCCATCATTTCCAACTCTTCTAGAGTCTGCCCATGATACGTCAAAACCACAATATCAACACCTTTGAGCAATTACCGTATCAGAACGCGATTGAACATTCCGTTCCAGACGGTGAGATCAAGAATCAATCCTTATGGAACTCCCTTCTAGATTTTGACCGATCGCTGTTCTATTTCTCATTGAAATCCTGCATAGATAACCAGCGCACTCATTATGTGAAGTGCTTCAGCATCCATGTTCAGCTTGCGGTATTCTTTGTTTGTAGCGTTTGTTCTACCATATAGTGTAGTTTGATATTATTAGGGTCTTGTGATACGTGCGAAATCAAATGTAAAAGTAGTTTACACTTATATGATTTATAAATACCTTCGCCGCGTCGAGCATACACCTGGCGATTTTATTTGTTAACATTTGCTCCATGACCATTGTGATCTACCACAATCGACAGTACAATCCAATTAAGCTTAAAGGTCTTTTAATAGAGTATCGAACATTTATTCGACTACCGCGCTGCCCTGCCCTGTTTTATTTGGCTATCGTTCCATTTTAACAGCATGTGTGAAAAAAAATCAGTTCTATTATAAAGGTTGTTCTCGATAAAATTGCAACATACAAAGCGATTATTCAAAAATTCGTCTCAATATTTTCAGAGCTTCATATAAAACATTTTTGCCAAATTTTGTCATTTTCACTTCTTTCAATTTGCGCTCCAAATCGAACTGCCTAAATTTTTCTCCCTCCAGGAGATTTTGTATAATCCAGGTAACCAATAAGCAGTTCCAAAGCGTCTTTACGGCAGCTTAAATGCCGCTTTTGGCCCATTATACGGCTGCTTTACTGCAATGCTATGCTAATGCTTCTTCAATGCTATTTTGCATTCGAAATGCTTATTCCAGGCTACAAGCAATAAATAGTATTTGAAATCCAACTTTACAACAGATAGCATTCATGGTGCTGATATAATGCTAGTATTATGCTTGTAGCATCTGAAATGCGGTTCAACAGCTTAAAAACTCGATTCAAAGTAAATCTGGACGCATGATATTGACAGAAATTTGTTGATGTTTCATTGACATAGAAATTGATAAAAAGTTTTTCTCAATTGATCGACGCATCGCGATATTACGGATCACAGAATTTGAGAAAAGAAAATTAATTGTGCACAAACATCTAGAGAATCCTTCGTGGTCTGCCTCAAAAATGGCAAAAGTGTTGAAAATTTCCAAAGTCTTGTAATCAAACGTTACGAGGGTACTCTAAATGTGGATAGAGCACAGCTCATCTATCATAACAGCGTACATTGGTCCGAAAGCGGCGATTTTCAGGAATAAAATAAAAAGTGCACTTAGATGACGTGTAATCGATTTGGCGTCTTTGAAGAAGTTTTTGATAAGATTAAGGCGCATCTGAAAAGGAGTCGTCCACAAACTGCGTTCATTGGGGCACGATTTATTTTTTTAACTTTTTTGTGTGACGTTTTAGGCTTTTAAAACATTCTACAAAATTGTAGAACTCACAATTTCCATAAACTTTGCATAAAACATCAACTTGCTATCTTGTTTTTTTATTGAGATATGAAGCATTTTATATGGGAACCCTTTTAAATCGGTTTTTTAGCTCTAACTTTTTTCTTTGATTTTTCTCGGTCTACCGGGGGTAATTGATAATTACTAGGTGGGCATGAATCAAAGAAGTGTGGTATTCGGTAAAAATACAATCTTCAATGAGCTTTTCAATTGTAATTTCTTACTTTGAGTTTTCCGCGGCATTCATGTCACGTAATTTTATTTCCAAAATGTTTGCGCCATTTTGAGATATAACCCTTGGAAAATGGCATATTTTGAACAACAAAACGCTTGTATCATTTCAGTTCTAAAAGATAGCGTATTGCTGTCTTCGTAAAAGTTGTGTGTCTAAATAAAAGGAAAAACTTTTTAGAACATGGTAGACCGAGAAAAAATCAAAGAAAAAAAACCGATTTTAAAAGGGTTCCCATATAAAATGCTTCATATCTCAATAAAAAAACAAGATAGCAAGTTGATGTTTTATGCAAAGTTTATGGAAATTGTGAGTTCTACAATTTTGTAGAATGTTTTAAAAGCCTAAACGTCTACACAAAAAAGTTGAAAAAATAAATCATGACCTAATGAACGCAGTTTGTGGACAACCCCTTTTCAGATGCGCCTTAATCTTATCAAAAACTTCTTCAAAGACACCAAATCGATTACACGTCATCTAAGTGCACTTTTTATTTTATTCCTGAAAATCGCCCTTTCGGACCAATGTGCAGTGGCACTAGGGACAAAGAGCTGAAGAGAAAGGTGTTGAGGTACGTGAAAGGCAACCCAGGTGTCTCCATACGTGATTTGACAAAGAAATACAACTCTAACTTTTCCACCGTTCGTAACACCCTTTCAATAGATGGACAAAGTCTTTTTGTGCCAGTAATCATCCGAATCGCTTCCTGAAACAAAATTTAGTGGCAAAAAAGCGGGCACGATTACTATACGAACAAGGTTTGACGAAATTTGATGGCTGTATTTTAATGGATGACGAAACATATGTCAAAATGGATTATGAATAAATTCTCGGAAAATTTTACCTGGCATCTGGTCGTGGGGATGTCCCTTACATGTATAAATTTGTTTATGCTGATAAGTTTGCTCGGAAACTAATGATTTGGCAAGGAACCTGCAGTTGTGGCCTTAAAATCAAGGTTTTCATCACATCTCACACAATGACGACGAATGTTTACATAAAAGATTGTCTGAAAAAGCGAATTTTACCCTCCATTCGGCACCACAAGACCAACGTTATGTTTTACCAACTACTCTAAGGGGGTACTTGAATGGTATGCTGCATACAATGTTAGTTTCGTCGCCAAAGAGATTAATCCCCCAAATTGCCCTGAGTTCAGACCGATCGAAAAATTTTGGGCGATTGTCGAGCGAAAACCTCGAGGATGCGGTAAAGAAGTGACAAATGCGTTTAAATTGGAATAAGTTCGCTTGTACAGTGTCACTATAGACTAACTCTAAGACCAGTAGGTCCCGAACAAATACGATTTTTTTCTTGGCTCAGTCAATACTAGACATCGGTCCCAAGCTCGGTCCCAAGCTTAATAATATGCCCCTTATAAGAACTCACACGAACACACTCTTAAATATTCTGTCAAAATAATACAGCAAATCAAAACAAAGGCGCGAAGAAGTACAGCAAGGTGCTGGCTTCAAGGTGTACTTCGGACCATGGGGTTTTACAACAGTGAACCAATTTCAAACCGGTAGTTGCATATTGATTGTTGGTGTTACCAGCGACTGTGTAGATTATGATGGCATCGACAGTTTGTTTGAAAATGTTTAATGTTTGAGTTATGATCACTTGAATGCGTCCTAATTTACTTTGTATCGGGCTTTATGCTTATGGTTATTATTTGCCTGAGTAGGCTCAACATGTTTTTGTACATTATCCCATGCTTTCTTCATTGCTTGATCGGGTTTGACTGTCTAAGGATGTTTGCTTAATATTTGCTTCATAATAGCCCAATATTTTTTGATTGGTCTCAACTTTGGGGTGGATGGAGAATTTCCTTGAGTATGAAGTTATCCATATTTTCAGTATACCATTTCAGCACCTGTTTTGAGTAGTATAATGACACCAATTCACAATCAAAATTTGTTGGGAACTTTTGAGTCCTCAGCAACAGAACAATACGTTTTTGTATCCAGTCTTTTACGTACACTTGGTCATTCATGGTTAAATCTGGCACGAATGGAGCACTAAATTGCTTACCAAACCATGAAATTCTTGGAAAATTTCGATTATTGTTTTGCTTCCGTTGGTGCTCTCGGACATCGAACTAGTCTAGCTAGCAATGTAGAACTGATGCATAAAGTCCACCTCTATGTACAATGAAAAAAAAAACCGGATTTTCATTGTGATATAAATATTAGAACATTTAGATTTGTACTTCATTCCTCACGAAGCAGTAACTTCCATGTAACAGTTCTAACATAGTCGAGCTTTCGCGTTCATTGTAATCGCTTTTGATTCCAAAACTTTACACGGTTCAAAATGCAAATTGGCCATAGTGAACAGATATACATATAATATTGAACAGAAATTTGCACTACTTTTTCGTGCTGTGTAGGCTTCATTATTGATTGCGCTACATGATTTTTTCGTCAGCAAGTTCACGTTTAAAGCGTTTTGCTGCCACATTATGCTGGTCCTTACGGTTTGGCCTAAAGTAGGAAAGCGAGACAATGCGCATCCTAAGTCATACAGACCCATTCATTAGTCTTTCATCAGTCCTATTAAAGACTATGGAAAAAGTGTTGAATGATTATATCAATTCAAATTACATGAACAAGCATCCACTATCTGAGTTCCAGTTTGCTTACCAGTCTGGTAAGTCAACAGTTACGGCACTGCATTGAGTGGTTTCAAAGGTAGAAAAGGCTCTATCGGTAAAAGAAATAGCACTTTGCTCTTTCTTGGATATTGAAGGAGCTTTCGACAACGCTTCCTATTCGTCTATGGCTCGTGCCATGATGAAAAGGAACTTTAACATGAACATAATTAACTGGGTTCATACCATGCTCGCAAAAAGAGAAATCACTTCAGAGCTGGGAAGTTCGTCTATTACAGTACGGGCAACGAAAGGTTGACCCCAAGGAGGAGTCCTCTCACCACTAATGTGGTCCTTAGTTGTAGACGATCTTCTAAGAAGCTTAGAGGAACAAGGTTTCGAGGTTGTAGGTCTTGCAGACGATATAGTCATTATAGTGAGGGGAAAATTTGACAACATCATTTCAGAAAGAATGCAATGGGCCCTAAAACTTACCCAGTCTTGGTGTATCAAGGAGGGCCTTAGCAAACATCCAGCAAAAGTAGTAATTGTACCTTTCACTAGGAAAAGGAAGTGCTTCCTAAGTGCGGTTCACTAGGAAAAGGAAGTTTAGTCTAAAAGCGTTTCAGCTAGGAGGATTAAAGATTCATCTTAGTGAACAGGTTAAATACTTAGGATTGATACTGGATGCCAAACTGAACTGGAATGCTCATCTTGAGTGTGTGATCGGTAAGGCAACCAGTGCTTTCTGGATTTGCTCAAAAACATTTGGCAGAAAATGGGGTCTAAGACCAAAAATGATAATGTGGATTTATACATCCATAATACGTCCTAAAGCGTAATCGTAATGCTTCATAGGCTTCTGTGTGGTGGCCAAAAACAAAAGAGGCTACTGCACAGAAAAAGCTTGCAAAACTTCAACGGCTAGTGTCCATTGCTATAACAGGAGCGATGCGCAGCACTCCATCAAATGCGTTGAATGCAATGCTAAATCTGCTGCCTTTGCACGAATACGTGCAACTAGAAGCGGAAAAGAGTATGCTTAGACTTAAACGGTTGAAAACTTTCATGTCTGGTGATTTAGTCAGTCACCTGAGCATTTCACAAAGCTTTCAAAATGGGCCAGTGATGTACATGAATGGAGACTGGATGAAACCTGTGGAAAACCATGACATCCCTTACAACATATGTGAAACGTCACGTATAGATTGGGAAGTCGGAGATCCCACTGTTCGTCATGGCTCCATAAAATTCTTCACAGATGGCTCAAAAATTGGAACAAAAACGGGAGCAGGAATCTTCGGCCCTGGGGTAGAAATCTCAGTGGCGATGGGAAACTATCCAACGGTTTTCCAAGCGGAGATCTTTGCTATAATAAAATGTGTTAACGTTTGTCTGAAGAGAAAATATAGATATGCAAATATTTGTATTTTTACAGACAGCCAAGCGGCACTCAAAGCGTTAAGTAATTATAAATGTACATCCAAACTTGTCTGGGAATGCATTCTTTCACTGCGGAAGGTGTGCCAAGAGACCTCGGTAAATTTATTCTGGGTTCCGGGACACTGTGGCATTGAAGGCAATGAAAGGGCAGACGAGCTTGCTAAACAAGGTTCAAATGCACAGTTTATTGGCCCAGAACCATTCTACGGTATATCATACTGTGCCATTAAAATGGAATTAAAATCTTGGAAAGAGCAAAAGGTGATGACCAATTAGTTGGTCACCACAAAGTGTTCTCAAGCAAAAAGGTTTATAATTCCAAATGTTACAATTAGTAAAAAGCTTCTGGAGCTCAATAAGAGAGTTCTTTGTACCTATACTGGCCTAGTAACCGGACATTGCCCGAGTAGATATCATTTGAAAAACATTGGCCAGGTTCAGAATGATATCTGTCGTTTCTGTAACATGGAACGTGAAACCTCGGAACATCTGCTTTGCAGTTGTGATGCTTTGTACAAGAGCAGATTTAAATTTCTGAACATTGGCTATATGCAACCTAAAGAAATTTGGACTGCAAATCCTGGAAAGGTGGTGGGTTTTATAAACTCAATTTTGCCTGACTGGGAGACGCGTCTTAGGCTGGTCACTTGACAAATGGTGATCTAGCTTTAAGATGCGAATTAGAATAGTAAACAGGGGTATACCACAAAAGTTCAACTCAGTGGACGCTGTGGTTCTACGCCCCAACAAAAAAAAAAAAAAAAAAACGGTTTGGCCTTCTAGAACCTGTGATGTTCCTTCCTTTTTTGGCAATTTGCATAAAGCTTTTGATAAAGGTTAGCTTTTCTGCAATATCCCGGACAAAATCGAATGGTTTAGGCCAGGAAGCTTCAACAACACAGAAGAAAATAATTAATTTTAACAAACGCTTAAAATTTCCCCTCGTTTTATTGCGTGTCAAAGCAAGCGTAAACAACGTAATTGTTTTCAATCGCATACGCCATGCCACATTGTTTGCAATCTTCGATACAACAGGTTACATTCCAGCGATATTGGGCTTAAATTTATACGAAAGATCCTATCAATTTACGCCAAACCTAGCATTTCCTTTATGCGCATTACAGGGTGTCTCACAATAGGTGTCAAAAAATGGGATTCCAGCAAAACAAATCAACCAAATTATAGCATATATTTTTCATTTGAAAGATGCATGTTATAGAAATAAACCGTATTAATTCAATTCGAATCTCACGCCCTTTTCAAAGGTAACTTTACGCAAACGGTTTGTAAACCCATCGCAGCTGGCACGCACGATTTTCTGAGAAATTTGGTCCCAAATATCAACCAAATGTTTCTTGAATTAATCTAAAGTAAGCCCTTTCGTAGGGCCTATATGTTGGAGCATATAACACCAAACAAAGAAGTCAAGTGGGTTGAGATCCGGTGAAGATGCAGGCTATTCTTCCCTTGTGATGAAATCGGGCACATTTTTCGCGCACCACGCTTGTGTCTTCTTTGCCTTGTGAGCTAAAGCTGAGTCCTGTTGGAAACAATATGGTGTGTTCCCATACATCGTGTAGCATGAGGAAGCAGATGGATTTTCAAAACCTGCTCAATGACATATTCATTGTTGATTTTTACGTTAGGTTCTATGAAAAGAAGAGGAAGTTTTCCTTTTCGTGAAACGGCGCCCCATACCATCATTTTCGATACATTCTTATAGCGTTCTACAGCTAGTTTATCTCTTGGAATATTGGCAAGACTTTTACCAAGCACACGATCATTTTGTTGATTATGACTGTCCTAAAGAAGCAAGAGCTTTTCATCCGAGAATAAAATTTCGCAGTCACCGTGCAGAACCAAAAGATTTATGCTTCTTTGGACCCCGGCTCGCTTTTGACACTCCGTCAACCCGTAAACCCGTTGTTTCTTGTACGGCTTGCATTCCCGATCATGTCTGAGGAACCTGCACTCCTTTGTGTTGAATATGGACACTTTGAGTTTCCTTGAACCGTTTCAAGGTACGAAAAACAAAACGCTTGCTCACTCCGAACTGCTTAAGGCTATTGAACTATCTGACACGACCTAAGCTTTTGCAAATGTTATTTGAAAACTTGCTCCCATGTGTCTTCCATGGTAGATGATAAATATAAACAAACGGAATCGCTTATTTATCTTCAGCGATAAGCTGTCAAAAGAATTCACTCAAAATTTATATAATCAATTCTGCTGTTAAAATGACCCAGCTGAAATAAACCAAGACTGAAAAAAGGTGACAGCTATTGTGAGACACACTGTAGATAAAGCAGAAAATTAAATGTTTATTTCAAACTGTACACCCTCCTTTTATGTTGAACGCTCTTGTGAGAATGGTTTTGTCCACTTCCTTTTTTTTTATCGGTGGTCAAATGTTCTCTGTGACGTTTGATGACATGGCAGACAGTTGAATTCATGATTCCCTGCTTTATTTCATAATGCTAGATCTCTCATGTAAACTTAAGCCAGATATCGCTATAGAAAATTGCAAAAAAAACGTATTTCTTTGGCTTTGAATCAAACGAGGAGAAATTTTCCGCGTTTGCTATAGTTCAAATTTTTCGCACGAGTGAAAGATTTGGATTTTTAAAATGCGTGCGCCAATTTTTTGCTCTTCCGGCTCCATTTGAAAAACTTTTCCGCACTGGTTAATTAAACTTACAGGATGTAAAAATACAAAGGAAACTAAAACTACTAAAAGTTTCAAACATATTACCTTATGCTTAAAGGGCTAACACGAACTAATTGCAATTCGTATGTATTTATCAGATAAAAACCATATTTTTCAGGGCAGTTTGATACATATATTAAGTTCAGTTACAAACATTAAATAGACCAATTATAGGAGGTTGATTGTGGAAATTCTCGACATTTTTGCTTCACGCCGTATCTTGTACCTTCCACTCATGTTTTATCAACTCTCTATGCATGTTGTTTGCATTATTTACTTTGGCACTTTGGCCTATCTGCGTTCCCGCTTCATCATAGCCCTATAAGATTAGATTGGACGTAGTTCAGGGCAGTTCAATGAAATCTTGTCTTTGGGGACAAAACGAACCGAATCAGCACGCGTCTAGAATAGTGACGTGAAGCTTAATTTGGACAAAAAAGTGGGTTTTCATTGTGCAGCTCCATAAATAGCAGAATACGTTTTTCGAGGCATTCAGTCTTTTGAATTTCACCATTGATGATGCTTGTTGTGAATTCACTTCCCTCAGTTTTAGATAGCCTGCCAAGTAAGGTATTTCGATGTGAATTTCGATATTTTTCTTCTTTTTGAAATGATCATCCACTGTGAATGTATCTTTTCCGGTATAAAAGTCTGATCCTGGCATTTGTTGGAAATCAGTTTTGACGTTTGTTTCGTCATCCATCACACAGCAAGTGTATTTAGTGAACTTCACCATGTAGAACTTCCTAGCCCTAGCGCTAGTCTTGGCAACAGTTTAATGTAGTTCATCGCGGTTTGTTGTTTTTGAACCCCATATGCATATAACCAAGATTTAACGTTGACTTTCTGCACTAAACTTTGTGAATCACCAACTTTTTTTTTGGCAAAATCGCGTTTTAAAATGTTGGGATTGCGGGTGAAATTATCTTTAAACTTTCCCTCTGTCTTTCAACATGATGACCCGGTTTTCTTCTAGCTCCGCCTTTCTGATCCAAAGTCATCTGGTAGTGTTTCAGTTTTTCTAGCTCTCTTAAGAGGGTTGAAGATTTTCAGCATATTTTCCAAAGCTTGATGGGGCAGCTCCAGACTTCCCATGTGAACGTACAAAATTTATCCACTTGACACACTTCCATCTTGGCCACAACAAACCACAAAACTGCGCAATCCATGTAAACAGTACACTTCAAAGAGGAACTGTGCAAAATTGGTTTTATTACAGTCAGTTGTAAGCGTTGCAATAATTTCGTGTTTGCCCTGTTTGTGCCTGTGATGTAATTTATACGTGGATAACCTTTAGGTAACAGTAGCATTCTAGAGTGAATGTGGTTATTTGATGAAAAATATGGTTTAACTATGGCTTACTATTTTAAAGGTAATAAAACCTAAATAAGCGAGCTTTCATATGAATACTAAGTACTAAATCACTGAATAATTTTCCATATGTGTATTGATATTTTCTGAATCAGTCTATTGATCACAACCGTATAATCAACGAGGCGAACTTTCATTACTGAGCCACAAGGAATATTTAATTGAAACTCCTAATGAAAACATTCTCCCCACATGTATGAAGAGGTATCGAGTGGAGAGAATTGTTTGCTCCTGCGGTATAGATGGAGTCAAGATTTCATCCCTACACTGCGCTGTGATGTTCAATCAGTGCACAGTTTAAAAATAGGAATGTTTTTACATTCAGCTGACAGCGAAGAAGAAAAAATCAATTTTAACTGTGATGGCAAAAACGTCTGAAATTGGACGGAGGAAAACCGTGAGGAGCATGTATCGGAATAAAAGTCCCAGTATGAGATAACAGCGCTTAAGATCTTCGATGGCCACCAGGAAGAGTGTGGACTTTTTATCAATTGATTGAGTGCTTTTCCGCAAATTTAACGCTGTCTTTAAAATTCCTCGGGGGTAATGTCATCATGGGATGGGCTGTGAAAGGGACTAAGTCGACAACAGTGCTGAAGCTTGAGGCTGTAGAAGATTGTATTCACAGACATAGGAAATGGCCAAATCAGTATTTATCTGCTAACTAAAATCTATCTGTGATCTGACTGAATACTCGAATGAATCCACAAGGAATTCCTTTTGGAATATTTACAGTTCACTTGTAAACGGCGAACGTCATGCCTTGGTACTAATTTGTGGTTTTCAGCTTAAGCCGAAGCACCCCGATATGACGTAACTCTACCGAGTCAATAAATTCAGGAAATTTCTGTGGTTAGTTGTTGTTTTTTTGCAGCTAATCAAATGGAGCCATACTGAATGATGCTCGTTGTATCGATTTCCATTCGGAGGTATATTCAAGTATCCTCATATCCTCAGACTGATGAAAGTGTTGAATTTTAACTGCCGCCAAAAATTTCATATCGTTCTTTTGCAAGCCAAACCACACGTAAGCAACGCAACTGTTTGCAATCTTTCATATTTAACTACTGTTCCAGAAAGTATAAGCACACCTTATTTTAACGGTCACTTTGAATATAATGAAATATTTCAACATGTTTTGACTGCGTCCTTTTGTTTGCACATTTCTGAATGACAAAGCATCAAAAAAGTGTTCAGTTTTGTGTTACCTATCAAAATGCGCGGTCTTAAACTGGAACAACGAAATAGTATCGTGCACAAATGGTGCACTGTGAGCGGACTCTCCTTGAGAAAATTGTCCGGAGAACGAAGAAGGCAATTTTTATCGAAAAATTCGGTGGTAATAAGGTTATGGTTTGGCAGGCAATATACATCACAACGGAGACGATGAACACTCAGAAATACGTTAAGGAATGTCTCCAGAAGCGATTATTGCCAATGATCAGGCAGCACGAAGGTCAAAAAGTGTTTTGGCCTGATTTGGCGTCATGTCATTACGCAAAGGACACTTTAGAATAGTGCAAAAGTCAAAATGTATGTTTCGTGCCGAAAGATATCAATCCGCCGAACTGCCTGGAGGCACGGCCAATCGAGACTTTTTGGGTTTTAACCAAAGCAAAGCTTCGAAAATTCATAAAACCAGCGGACGACATCCAAAAATTTAAAAAAGATTGATTAAAAGTGGTCAAATTGGTGGGAAGTACCACTGTGCAGAAGCTAATGGGTCATGTTCGAGGAAAAGTCATGAGTCTTGGCTATGATTAAATATTTCGATTAAACGAGAGTAAAATATCATATAAAACACAAATACAAATATGATTTGCCAAATAAAATTATTAAAACTAAAAAATTATGACTTTTTTGTTATTTTGAAAGTGTGCTTATACTTTCTGAAACAGTCTATATTCATTACATGTACCTTTCAAATTGTGTATGCAAAGTATGCCACCAACCGATTACTACATACTTCGTCTTGTTTCTTTTTCCTGAGATTTAGACTTACTAGTAATTGAATTTAACCCCATGTCAGCGCCCAACTTAGTGTTCTGATGTGCATTCCCACAGCAATTATGCTTTTAGCTTACGATGACTCACACATTTTTCATACGTACATAATTCATTACGCATAATTTAAGATAGAGCAAGAATGACGGCAAATGCAATTTCATCGATTTCTTTTATTGATTTCTCCACTATAATAAAATGACAAGAAGCCCGTTTGGTTATGTTTTTCCACTTCAAGATAAATTCTCCAACGTTTTTAATAGTATGATGTGAAAATTGGAATCAGGCTTGCTTCTTAAGATTGTCATTCTGTCAAAAATTCTGTCAATCATTTTTTAGCTGAAACTAAAACCACTGTGTGAATGCACATCAGAACCCTAAGTTAAGAAATTTTTCAAATCTCTTGCTGTATGGTATTGCTGTAGTAGCTTTGTCTTTGCCTACTGGAGCCAAGAGAGACTCCATGTTAATCAATTCTCAAACGTCCCTCACCATACAATGTATCGCTTAAAGTGGTTAATTAATTATGAGGTAGATATAGCTACTCGACCAGAAAACCGCATCCTAGCTTCCGGTGATGGTTTGTAATTGCTAGCACTATGGAAATATATGATACGGTGGTAATCAACAATTTATTCTCATTGAAGCTCAAACATCAACGATATTAAATCGATTAAGTTCTATTTCTCTGTGCGTAGGTTCATAATCTACAACAAATGCGATTTTTAAAGCATAATTGCACGCAGCAGTGGCGCTGCATTTTTTAAATATTCAAAAACTCATTGTACTTTTTGGTATTCTACAACTATTAATTAGGAACATTCGATGACGGTTGCATTATTGCATGAGTATTAAGAGTGTTCAACATCAAATCGCTGTACGAAGAAACCATTGTCGAAAATTATCTAGTTGATCGATCCTTTTCAAACTTTCAGATAATAAAATATAACCATTTAATAAGCTTTTGACATATTTATTTTATTCAACTTCAATACACTATAAACATACACTCGCCCTTACGCTTCTATCCACTAATTAGGTTCTGCACAGTTGGTCAAATAAGTGACGCAGTATTTTGTTTCAGTGTGGAATTTTTTTATTCCTTTATTATCGAGATTTTTAAGCCTGGACTGGTTAATCTCCCGTTGTAGTTACTCAAATACCTTTTTATTGTATTTCCGTAACTTGTCAGGGGAGGTTCAAACTCGTGACTTTGCGTAGAGGTATGGATGTTAACAACTACGCCGGGGCCGCCCCAGTGGGAATTCCACAATGCATCGCAAGTGCTATCTGGTTGACACATATTAAAGGAACTGGTTAACCATGTAAACAAACGAGTGTTCGTTAGAATCCGTCGACGTGAAGTGCCAGAAATATGGATTTCAAATGACAAAAGATTTTGCACTTGCATTTGGCGGGATGAGGTTGAGAAGATAGCCTAAGTAGCACACTACGATCATCACTAGTTGTAGTAACTTGATTATGACTTAGCAAGTCATATTTATGTTTCTCAACTGAATGGCAACAAGCTACTGTGCTGCTAGGGAGAGGACGAGAGACCATCGATCCAAAGAGAAAACAAGGTCGTCCGCACGCAGTGCTACGTGCCAAACGTACCAAACGGCTTGTAGTCCTTGTCGATCTTGAGACACTGGCTCAGGATATGAACGCCACGCCAGAAAACTATCAAGATCAGTTCTCAAAGAGATTCCGGACTAAGAAAAAGAAACGATTCGTGTGACTTTCCGTAAGCCAACAAGATGAACAGATTCGTGCGTTGTCGCGAATTACTTCGCCGACATGGTGATTCCATGATTGTGTTTTCGGATGAAGGACATAATTTCAGGGGTATATGCAGCGAGTATTCAGGATATCACTTCTTCAATTGCGTGTTCAGGACGCTTCCAAAATCATACTTCGGTCATGGTTTGGTGTTCAACGGAGGTCACCTTCCACCGCGCACTGTAATTATGTGTAATCAACGCAGCGCTATAGGTAATTAGGTCCTCGTTGAAGAAGTATACTTCATCGATGTTCAGTAACCGCAAATGGGTGTTTCAACAGGATTCTGCGCCGTTCAGCGGAGCAAAGATTACCCAAACATGGTGCACCCCAACAATTTCAGACTTCATTTCTAAGGTATGACCAGCTTCTTCGCCAGATGCAAATCCTCTTGATTTCTGCTCTTGTCTGGGGAATCATAGAACTCACTTTCGAGATCTCAAATCGTGTGTATTGAAACATTCTACCATACAGAATATGGTAAAATCAGGTGCGTGTCGCTTAATGCCTTTCGAAAGAGACAAGGGCAATAGTTAAGCCTTGTCACATTAAAATCGAAATGAAATATACCTATGAACAATAAAAGAAACAGAATAACAAAAGAAACAATTAAATTATTTATTTTTTCATGCAAGATACAGTCTTTATTTTTCATGCGTCACTTATTTGGGCGTACCCTGTACAACATTTGGCTACTATGTGGTTCTTCTGTACGGCAGGCCACTTTTCTTCTGTCTTCCTCAAACGTTCAGCTCTTGGAGGCTTCCGTTATACCTGCTACATAATAACCCAGTATATTTTCCACGATGGGCCTTAGTTTTGGTGTGATGTGGAGGGGGACTTGCCCTTGGTTACAGCCCCGTTGACTTCGTGCCTTCGAGGACAATAATTATTCTAAAGCTAGATCTGGCCAGAAGCGGGCCCTCGTGTTACTTCCAGAGGAAGCAGGCAACTGCTGTAGACCTCCTTGGTGGGTCCCCGTCTACAGTCCCAATAGTCATGAACGGCGCACTTCGTTTGCAGCCATGAGCATTGTCAAATCATGTGTTCTTGGAAAATTTTGAAAGCTGCTTCCTTGCTTCCGCCGGATCAGAAGAAAACGGCCTTTTGGGTGAAGAACAATGACGGAAGCTGCCGGAAGTCCGCCTTGACAGTCTCATCATCCATGATTAGATATGAAACTGCGTCAGCATCTGGGTGTACAGTTTCCAGAGGACGCATAGCTTTCGTATTTGCTGTTCGTCCCAGGCCTTCTGCACTGTATGTATGCAGTTCCTCCGGTCCTTGGCTCTTAGAACAGCTGCCCCGGACTGGTTCAACTTGTTGGCCATATCCCCGATCGAAGCATTGGGATTCCGCCTGAACCTTTTACGACACCTTGTAATCCTGTTCACTAATAGAACATCCATTCCGACCGCATTTCTCCTTCCGTTCGATGCTCGGAAGTTTCGTGGTAACGTTTAATCATTTTCCTGAAGTTGAATAAAGCTGTTTCAATACCGCACGGCTCTGTGAACGAAGATATGGCTGTTACTTCTCTTATATTTTTGAATAATTTATAGATATCTTTGCGGAGGGCTCAAGATCAACGAAATGAATTAACAAAATAAGAAACTAACGCCGATTTTCCAAAAAAATCGCATGGGACTAATCCTGTTTGGTTAATCTTGGATCAATCCGAGCAAAGATATCTGTAATGAATTTAGTGGGATGCCTTATCTTCGTTCTTTTCTTTTGATTCTCTGAAGGAAATTGATAACTTAGTCTATTTTGGTGATCTCATTACTCGAGCAATTATATCTATATATTATAATGATATAAGGAGAAGGGGGTAAAATCAATACTACCTCTTCATACACAGTATGCGGTAGCTGAAACAACCTCTATTCGATTTCAGGAAGTTTTACATTGTACTAGTCCTTTCTTGTTGATCTGGAGCCACTCCGAGCAAATATATCCACAAGTATTCAATGATATAAAAAATGGGGTAAATCAGCCATATCTTTGTTCTGAAACTGTCTGACAGAAAAATAACTATTCTGATTTTTAGATAATTTTACATAGGTCTAGTCTATTTGTTGATCGGGAGCCACTCCGAGCAAAGATATCTATTTTTCCAAGAATACAAGTGGGGTGAAATCAGCCACATCTTTGTTCAGTCTCGTGCGGTAGATTAAACAACTTTTTTGAATTCTCAATTTTACTTAGGAATAGTCTTATTTGGTTGATATTGAACTACTTCCGAGCAAAGATATCTATAGACTGTTAGAACACACGTAGTACAAAGAAAATAACAAGGAAATAAAGAAATAAACCTTATTTTTAACTAACTGATTATGATATCAATTTGTTTTAAAATACTTTCATCTAGATAGTTTGATAACAAACTTCTAACAAATTAAGATATATTACCCGAGGCACAATTTGCGTAAAGAAATAAATTAATTCTAACACTAGCTTATATGATTTTGCTACATAATAACAAAACTGTTACAAAGTTTTTTCGTTTATGTTATACAGTACTGGCAAATAAAGTTCTCACGTTGGTTTATGTTTATTCTCGAAATACAACTTATTGATTTGCAGCGATTCAGT